>JASAND010018663.1:0-118378 GCA_030248195.1 Trissonchulus latispiculum
AGCAAGCAGGGAGAGAAAGACTTTTGACAGGTTTGAGTCCTCAGTATGCTAAAGATATGCTAACACTAGAAGGCAGCTAGCAGGGTGAAAAGTAGTGACAGGTTTGAGTCCTCAGTATGCTAAAGATATGCTAACACTAGAAGGCAGCTAGCAGGGAGAAAGACTTTTGACAGGTTTAAGTCCTCAGTATGCTAAAGATATGCTAACACTAGAAGGCAGCTAGCAGGGTGAAAAGTAGTGACAGGTTTGAGTCCTCAGTATGCTAAAGATATGCTAACACTAGAAGGCAGCTAGCAGGGAGAAAATTTTAAATGAAGATATTTAAAGTGTATTCTGAAGTACGTAACTAACAATCTTGTCTTCTTTAAGTGTGTGTTTCCCTCCTTCCGTTTCAAGGTTAATACAAAGGTCCAGATGTCATATAGAAGGAAATGTAGGAAAAGAAAATTTTAGTTGTTAAGGGAAGAAGTGGAAAATTTTAGTTATTTAAGGAAAATGAAAAAAATTTGTAGAAATATAGTTGGCCTTTACAACTCTGAAGCAAATAGGTAGCAGAAGCGTCATTGACAAACAGTCAGGTAAATAAGTTTGAAAAAAGTTGGTACTTCATTAGGTAATTAATTAGGCAGGTAAACTAACTAGAACCCTAATTAGGCAGGTAAACTAGCTATAGTCTAGCAAACTTAAAGTTAAATACGTAGATAAATACGTAAGTAAAGTAATATAGTACAATAACACTTTTAAAAATTTAGTACAATGTTACAAAGCTTATCTAAGCTAAAGGCAAAATTGGCCAATAATGACCTTGAAAGACATCTGCCTGCATGATTAATGACCTTACCTGTATGATTAATGACCCTATTCGTCAAAGCCAGAATGAAGCCAAAATACCTGTACAAAGTGCGGTCATTTGATGTCTCCTATACTACTAAGGCCTAAAAACGGTTAGTTATTTGTTGAAAGCTTAAAATTTGAAAACAATTCAAAATTATGGCAGAAAAGAGACTCCAAAATTCCAAAGAGCCCAGCAAGAGTGAAAATGGTTGAACAGAAAAGTAAGAGTGGGAGTAAAGAGTAGTGTTGTTTCAGTAACCGATTTTAGTTTCAGTTTCAGTTTCAGTTTCCGTCGGCGATCCAAGAAGGTTTCAGTTTCAGTTTCAGGTCTCCTTCCAAAATAGTTTCAGTTTCAGTTTCAGTCGGGATCACAAAATAGTTTCAGTTTCAGTTTTAGTTTCAGTCGGAGTTTCAGTTTCAGTTTCAGTTCACTCGAAAAACTGCAGATTCTAGCCTTGAGACATAACATAATGCAGAAATTTATGACTATTTATACTTCCACTGCAGAGTACTAACGAAAAAACCGCTTTAAACCTTCAAATCTTCATGTTCTGAGAAAAGACTGAAACTAGTTTCAGTCCGAGTTTCAGGTCTTTAGCCAATCTAGTTTCAGTTTCAGTTTCAGTTTCAGTCGGCCGCCTAAAATAGTTTCAGTTTCAGTTTCAGTTTCAGGTCTCCTCCCAAACTAGTTTCAGATTAAGTTTCAGTTTCAGTGCCTGAAACTGAAAAATGTACAACCTGAAACCTAGTTTCAGTTTCAGTGCCTGAAACATCACTAGTAAAGAGTAAGAGTAAGAGTAAGAGTAAGAGTAAAGTTGAGCAATCGTTGGTGTGTGCCATTCATTTTATGTGTGAACTGAACGGAGGTTTACAGCTGTGGAGATGTTGAGACAGAGTAAACATGTTTAAAACAAATATTTATTATCCTGATTATAATCTTTGGCAAAGTGAGCTTTCAGTTTCACGAGTTTTTTAGTAGTGGTTAATACAAGATTATAAACGAAAGCAAGAAGGATGTCACTACAGCATCTCTGACCGGAAAAGTTTGGGACTCAGGTGGGGATCGCACCCACAACCTTTGGCGATCTATAGGCCAACGCTCTACTGATTGAGCCATCCAGGCACAATCGAACCAAGCTTAAGTTTGAATTCGTTCCCAAACTGTAGTGACTCGTTTTTGAATAGGCATACAGTTAATATAGTTAATCAGCTTTTAAAGCCAAGACATTTTTTGTCCGACTTCACTGTACACGGTTGTGGAATCTCAGAAAAATGTCTTTCGCAGAAAATAAGATATCATTCATGTAAAACAGAATGCTGGGTTTCAGGAGCCACGCCATGCTTAGACCTAAAGGATGAATGTTGGTACAATCACGACAACTGTAAAGGCGTGTACGAGTATGACGGTTTCATATCAGTGACCAGCGATAAAAAGGCTTGTCAGCCCTGGAAAACTACAACGCATTGGCTTAATGTTAACGGTTCAATTGACACAGAGGAGTATGATCGAAGTTTAGCTTCAAGCTACTGCCGAAATCCATCGAAGGATAAGAAAGGACCGTGGTGTGTCGTTGACAGCAAAAAGAAATCGTGTTTTCAGAAATGCAGTAAGTAACACTTGAGAAAGACAATCCGTCTAGTCTGACCCTGAATTTTCTCTAATCCGTCACGGAAGAAACAGCAGTAAACCGTTTTAATCAGAGTTTTGAGTTTTCTGATATTTCATCCGTTTAAAAGTTTTTTAAAGTTTTAATCTTTAAGCAAACAGGGTCTCAACTGGCAATGTCATGTTAGGTAATTGGTTAAACTGATGCTGTCATAAAATGAAGCGGACACCTGGGTCTTTAGATCGAAAAAACGGAAATAACAAACTTTTAAGAATCCATGAATCAATAACTCTACTTTGCTCTGCTCAGGAGGTAGACATAAATTAATTAATTGAGCGATCGTGAGCAGTGTGAGTACTTCACCTACAAACAGACTATCCGTATAATATTAAAGTTAAATTAAACTTAAAATTAAAAAATTAAAAATTAAAAATTAAATTAAAATCACTAAAATTAGATATCCTTTTTAGGTTTAACCATCGCCAAAGATCCCGGGAGTTTTGGGCAAGCATGTGGTTACGCAATGTGGGATCATTGCCCCAACAAATATGCTATTTCCGGCCTTTATCTGTATTCCAGTGATAAGTATCTGCACTCTGTCAGACTATCCTGTTATGGTGAAGAAAATACAGGCTCGGAGAGACACACGCACGGATTTCCTTTTGGGTGTGAGACGTAAGCAAGATTGGATGGACCAACCAACCAACCAACCTATTCCGGAAGAAAAGCATAAAAAGTTTAAAAAAGAAAAGTTTCAAGCTCGACTGTAGTTAAATTTTAACTCTACCCTAATCTTCCCTACTTTTTCTTGAAAAGGAATCAAGAATGCACGGCAGCGGAAAACCCCTCAACAATGGAGTCCTTACACGGCACACAATTGTGTCCTCAGGTGAGTCGTTAATCTTAACTTGCACAATCGATTATTGCTTAACTCAAGGTCTTTTTGCAGTATCGATGATTTTGTTATGTAAACAGGATTTGGCCCGATTGCAACATACTCAGCTGAATAAACTTTAAAGCTTAACTTCATCTACAATACATATATACATATATATATATATATATACATATATGTATGTATATATATATACATACATTATACATACATAAGTATATATATACATATATATATATATAGTAGGAGCTCCAAATGTGCGTCTACCCCTAAAGTGCGTCAAAAAATTTTCAAGGTCCTCTAATTTTCTTGGCGCGACATTACAGTAAGACATTTTTATATCACGTTATTCTTTGAGACGAGCTCTATCCAATGATGTAAAAATCGTCGCTGTCACGTGAACAAGGCGGGACTTTTTCATCTCCAAAGTATGGTAGGTAAGTGTTGCAGTGAATGTCCAAGGATTTTCACTCATGTCCGTGATTTAGTTTTTTGACTATAAAAAGAGCTGTACTGGAACAATTTGGTTGTTTAAACCATCATTTCAATCCTCAACATGTGCTCTATTTTGTGATATGCAATTTTATTTAAATTAACAAGTTCTAGAATTTATTAAATTTTATTTCGTAATTTAGGTCAGAACCCCCTAAAGTGCGTCACTCCAGCTCTTGATAGGACAAAAATACTAATACAGAAAATAAAAGTTTGATTTTTGTTAGTTGTCTACTTGAAAATATTAATTTTAAAATCGGTAAAACCCAAATTCCAAATAAATAGAAGAAAATCAAAGGTTATTGGAATTTTCAAATTTAAAATTTTCCACTTCAATTCCGATATGTTGAAGGACTAGGGCACACAGGTTAGAGACCTCTTAATTGTTGAATTTAAGCTTATATTTGTTGAAACTTGCTAACACTAAATACACATCCTGATTTTGATTTTGGACGAGAAATTTCTGACAAATATCATGTTTTTAGTAAAAAACAGCAGGTGACGCACATTCGGACTCTATGTGACGCACATTTGGACACTAGCGACGCACAGTCCTTAAAGTGCGTCAAGGCTAACTTTTTATTAATTAAAAAAATCATAGAGATTGTTGTGTAGCAAAATAGGTCGTAAAATTGATAAAATATCTTTAGAATATGTTAATTAACCATTAGCAAATGTTTCAGCTTTGTCCGATAATCACAGCTTTTGGTAAAAATCGAGAAAGTCAAAAAGTCAAAATCGCACAAAAAGCGTGACGCACATATGGAGCTTCTACTATATATATATATATATATATAATTTATATTTATATATATATATATATATATATATATATATATATATGTATATATATATATATATATATCAAGAGTGCATAATAACTAAGAGTGTGACGCTTGTCATAGTTTCCCGTCGTCGGCTAAGTCCTGTTTCCATATTTCAGAGAACTGCTGTGCCCTCCAGACTACTATATCTCTGGCCTACAGGGCTACAGATCTTTCTATGTTCACAGCATCGGTCTGATTTGTCGCCATCGCAGTAACAACACTGAAACGAGTACCAAGATAGTTGGAGGTCCGGGTGGGGACTACCTCAGCTATGAGTGTCCTTCGGGTCAACTTTTGGCTGGACTGAACATCAAATCGCTGAACTTTGTTTATCGTATCTACATGCACTGCGAGTCCATAGATGGCATGATACAGTACTATCGCTACGGATAATAAAGGAATCTGTTTATAACTGACTCTTATGTCAACTAAATTCATTGATGTCTTATTATAGCATTAAACCTGAATGCATTGCTGTATTGTCAGAAAAATAGCGGACTTTCACCACAGTGCCAAAAGTCTATGAAACTAAATAAACTGACCAAATTTTTTATTCGAATTAGAATTTTTTATTAGGTGTTCGATATCGAAATCTCCTGAGAAACTGACAAACTACAGTTATATATATATAATACGACCAAAAAATGTGTACAAACTTTGTCCGCTTATAGCAGATTAACCTTTGGAGTGTATATATTTTTAGAATCCTCAGGAACTCGAGATTTCGAAAATCCGGAAAAATCCGAAATTTCGGGTTTCGTTCACCGAAAATCTAAAATCTCTGGGTTTTCGTCGAATTTTTATCGCAATCAAAATTTTGTTTTCACGATCGAATAGAGCTGGCCCCGCAGGTATTTTTGCTCCTACAAGTTTTTCACGAAAATGCACCCAATTTCCGGATTTTGAAAATTTTCCCCCATACCCACAAGATGGGTATTATTCGAAAGCTCATATCGAACTGAACAACATTTGAACCCGGAATTCCGGATTTGTCTGGATTTTCGAAATCCCGAGTTCCTGGGGATTCTAAAAATATGTGCATTGTTGGGGTTTACTCCAAGTGCAAAGGCTAATCTGCTATAAACGGACAAAGTTTGTACACACATTTTTTTGGTTGCACTATATAGATATAATTAGGTAAATTTACAGCGATTTACTGGCGAATCTACGCAAAACAAAACAACTGGACGTCTTCATAAATTGAGAAACTTGAGGAAACCACGTGAATCTGAACTTTATTATCTGACCCCACTAGCACCATGCGCATACATCAACTGTGTCACCTGCTAATTTCGGATATTATTAGTACTAACTTGGGACAAAATATTACAAATCAGCTACATAAATGCTGGTATAGATGCGATGCAGCAGAAGCCAATCCTTGAGTAACAGCATCATGCGGCGAAAAACACTGCCAAACGGTTCAAACAATGGCATATGAGTCCTCAAAAAGTTTACTTTTAGTGAGTACAACATTTGAGCAACAATTTTTTCCTCCTTTGCTCTATGGAATGCTTAGAGACTAAAATCAGGCTGGGAAAGCTATTCATATTCAAATTTTGTAATGGAAATTTTGTTGGATTGGCAAATCGGTCTAATCCGTGGTACAGGTTAACTCCAATCCGGCCCGGATAATTTCAATTAGTCGGACCGCTATCCAACACGGTAGCATTTGAGGGGAACAAGAGAGACCGCCAATGCATTTAGGAAAATTCTTTAGGGTAAACTAGCTTTGTACGGACACTAACCTTGTATGAACATTAGATAAGATTTGACCAAATATCTCTGAGCAGAGTGGACCAATTTCAAAAAGCTTAGTATCGTTAGAAAGCTTGTAATTCTTACTACAAATTTGCTAATTTTCCACAAATTTTCTTCAAAAATGAAGTCGCTGCAGCAATTTTTATCGTCGTCGACGCGACACAATTAGAAAAAGCCAATTTTGAGGTTAAACTTTAGGAGAAAAATGCTATGTCCAAACTACAAATAACTAAGAACATTTTTCTATCAAATTGGGCCTAATTGTGTTTTCTATAATCGGATCAAATTGTTTTTCAAAATGATAAAGTCTATTAAAAGTTATTAATTTAATAATAACTAAATTTGAACTAGCACTGTATGGACACGTCACTTTCCTTGTACGGACAGCAAAATTTATGTGTATTTTATATGACTTTTATAGCAGGATTTGTAATGTTAATAACTTTAACAGAAAGCCTCAGATTAATGTAAAATTTCCTAAATACGTTTTCGAAGGCATTTCCTACCATTTTGACTAAAAATTAAGCAATTTCAAAAATTTTAATTTTGTAATATTTTTACTGCAATCGAAACAGGATAGTCAAATAACTCTAAATCCAGCTTCTATTTTAAGTCCAAAAGAAGCATTTTAAAATTTTATTACTCCTCTGTTTTGGGTGTAAAATTCAGTGTCCATACAAAGCAAGTTGTGTCCATACAACCAAAAATATTGTCCGTTCATGGCAAGTGCTGATATATGCTGAAGATAGACCGATGTTTTATTGTCCATACAAAGCTAGTTTACCCTAAAGAAAAAAGAAATTCAAATACTTCTAATTTTATTTAACAAATATATACGGGAGAAATTGGATTCCTTTTTCTTAATTTCCTAATTTTCTTTAATATGAGCTTTCTAGGTAGTTAGTTAGACACCAGTTAGACATCGCCAGTTAGACACAGATTTGCCAAAAAAACTGAGTCCCTCCAGCTCCAAGGCTTTACTGCAGTATAAAACGAAAACTGTACTTGTTCGAGGAACATTTCCGAGCATTCGCTATCTAAATTTGAAGCTGTCTACAAGGAATATTGCTGCCCTTTTTGGAAGAAACTTGTTTGTTACTGAAGCAGTTTTCGAAAACGTCAAGAATAGGTGTCAGATCACTGAAATATTTATTGTGGATTGATATTTTACAAAAAGAAAGGTTAAAGGGCAGTTTATAGAGTATTATAGCCACTAGAGGGCTCCTCTTCTTGGCTTTGCGTAACGGTGCTCCGACCACAATACGCGAATGTTCCCCCGTTTGGTGGGGGGGTCGCCAAATCATACCCCCTCCCCATTTGTTGGGGGGGGGGGGGTAGGCAACAGCCAATCAGATTGCAGAAACCCCCTCCCCGTTTGGTGGGAGGTTAGGCAGGCTGATTCTGGCTTTTGAAAAAGGGTCCCCGTTTGGGGGGGGGGGTCGACACAAGAGGTCCCCGTTTGCTGGGGGGTATGCAAAAGGGGTCCCCGTTTGGGGGGGGGTCACAAAAAGTGGTCCCCGTTTGGGGGGAGGGTCGCCAACAGCCAATCAGAATGAGCTAAACTCTACTTGGTCGACCCCGCCCCCAACGGGGACCCATTTTCGAACAGAACAAAAACTACCGTAATCCTCTGCTCTACCCCCCCCCCCCCCCCAACAAACGGAAGGGGGTTTCTGCAATCTGATTGGCTGTTGGCTACCCCCCCCCCACCAAACGGGGACCTCTTTTTGGCTACCCCCCCACCAAACGGAGGGGGGGGGGTATGCGATGTCGATTTGGTCGACCCCCCCAAACGGGGGAACATTCGCGTATTGTGGTAGGATCACCGTTACGCAATGCAGTGAAGAGAAGCCCTCTAGTGGCTTACTCTTCTTCTTAATAATAGTGCAATTATGCACTCTTGGTATTATGTAGGGTTGAAGTTACCTGTCGGAAGTATATTAATTGAATGTGTATTTTATCCCGTCATTACTAACAAAATAGAGCTAGAATAGAATATAAATGCGAAAATACAAGGGTATTGAGTGATAATAACAAAATAGTTAAAAGTATCATAAACTAAATTAAAATAATAAAACGAGACAATTTCATGCAAGGAAGACCAAACGAGGCAAACATTTATTTTAGAAAAAACAAAATGAAACCTTGTAAAAAATGAAGCAACCCTTGTGATACGAAAGAAGCCTGAGCGCAATTGTTGTAAAGGCTAACCAATATTTTTCTGTCAAAGTACTCTGCAGTATTTGGCGCAAACTGGAACCGTTATAATAGACCTTCCTATCAGAGGTAGGCCAAGCAATTTGGCTGTCCAACATCAAGCCCAGGCCAATCTCAACCCTGAATTTCTCTTACATTAGTCAAATGTCTCCAAACCAAACTTTACCAGATTCAGCTATTCAGAAAGAAATGCAACATCACCAATCATGCGTTCGAATCGTAATCTTATGGGGATTTCCGACTGAAAATTCCGGTGAAAGCATGATTTCTGGACTTTCAATTACTCAATTACAAAAATGAATACGAAAAAGAAACGGGTCTGAGCCCCCCACCCCCGGGGGAGCCTGGTCGTGTGTCACTTTCTTTCTGCTTTACTAGAGATCTGGAAAAGTATAAGCACTACCCAACTGTACGCACTAAGCTTAAACACGACCCTTTATTTATGAACCAAAAACACATGACACTAACAACAAACTCAAAACAACAATGAAAAATAAACAGTTCAGAACAAAGCAAAACAGACTTGAAATTGTTGAAAAATAAGTTCAAGTCTGAAATCCAAATCCAAATCAATTTGTCCAGCAAAGTGTCGATTCTCGACCCCTTATTGTTGCTGCTGTTGTTGCGGGGGTAACGGAGGGGGGCGGGGTGGGGGCGGAACTCCCCCGGGAGGTCGATATCCACCTAAAAATAAAAATACATATACGGTAATTTCACGGAAAGAGTGCCAGTTGGAAAAGTTTTAACAATTGGAGAAATATCGTCAACTAATGGCGATTTTCGCCAAAGTTGAAGTAAAGTCCAAACAGAATTGGCGAAAAGCCATTGTAAAAACCTTTTTCCTGAATAATTTTATACCTTTTCGCCAATATTGGCGAAAAGTCCGGACTGACTGGGCAAATTTATTCTTCCAGTCAGTCCGGACTTTTCGCCAATATTGGCCAAAAAGTATGAAATTATTCAGGAAAAAGGTTTTTACAATGGCTTTTCGCCAATTCTGTTTGGACTTTACTTCAACTTTGGCGAAAATCACCAATGTTGGCGATATTTCTCCAATTTTTAAAACTTCTCCAACTGGCACTCTTTCCGTGAAATGTACCGTATACACTAAATAGATAGAATATACGTACCAGCGCTAATTCCCAGTTAGTCCTACCTATTGAAATTGATGTAATCAAGGAATACAAATAAGCTGCATGCTTCTAGGCTTTTCTAGGCGACTGAGTGGGGGTGGGGAAGTGGAGGGATCCAAAGTGGTCTAAAATGGCCCAAAATGCAGTAAAAATGGTCTGTTTTCTACACACACTGCTATAACTATGCTAAAAAGTGCTCAAAAATTAAGTTTGAGTACCAAAATAGACAATTTCTGAGCAAAAAAACGGGCGAAGCCGGAAAAGTTTTGAAAAATTTGACCAACAATCCTTAACATTTGGCATTTGCTGGGCACCTTAACAGAGAGAGGGGGGGAGCCCAAAAGGGGGGGGGGGAAGTGGGAGCATTCCCCCCCCCCACTAAAATAAGCCCAGAGCTTTATTCTCGTGAACCACAACTATCCAACAATACTAAATTCCAAGCCAAGCTGTTCAAACAGCTAAGACTCTCCACGACCATAGTGTTGTTGAGCGACCGGCTTTTTCGACTCGGCTGGACAATGGAAGGAAACCCAGCCAGCCGATACAAGTGGTATTTTCGGTTGAGTTTACCAACGTTTTTGCACTGACTAAACTTATGCATGCGTGCAGTTACTCCGTGTTGTGTAGAACAGATCTTGTCACGTACCAACCTGGTTGAGTCGTTTGGCCGGCCGGCCAAGTCTAGTAGACTACGAAAAATCAGCCTAAAAATAAATCCAAATGAGTATCAAACTTACGCGGAGGCACCATACCACCAGGACCCCCCGGAGGTGGCGGTCTCGGCGCCCGACCGTAGCCCTCATTCCAACCGGGCGGGGGCGGCATGCCCCGCGGCGGTTGATGATAGTCACCCCTGGGGGGTGGAGGCGCCCCAGGGGGAGCCCCTCTTCCCCAACCGGGGGGCGGGGGTGCCCCACCTCGTGGGGGTGGTGGGCGCCCCCCACCATACTGAGGCGGCATCATGCGGGGTGGGCCGCCCCCTGGAGCCTGATGGGGTGGCTGCTGTTGAGGGGGCGGCTGGTAGGGTCCCCTGGGGGGTGGGGGTCGAGCCCCAGGGGGTGGGGGAGGGTAGGAGGACCGTGGGGGCATGGGGGCTCCGCCCCCATGAGGTCCCGGACCCGGGTGATAGGCTCCGCCAGGCTGGGGCGGGGGTGCCCCACGCATCCCCGGTGGGGGTGGGGGTGGACCTAAAATAGGGAAAGAAAATAGAAATTAGTATCACTGAAAAACACTATAACTGGTGTAACGTATCCACCATAGGTGTAAAACAACAGAGGAGATGTAAAATAATGTAAACATAGTCTACTAGTCTACAAAATTAGCAGAAAACTAAATAATTAATTAATTAATTAATTAATTAATTAACAAATTTACATAACCTTACCAGGCATGGGCGGCATTCTAGGCGGGCCGCCGGTTTGCATGGGCGGTGGCCCACGATAGGGCATACCCATTGGTGGGCCAACGGTACTGGTTGGAACTGAAATTAAAAGACGAAGACACATATTTATTAAAAGGATTTTCTAAACTTAACATAATTTAATTAAAACAAATCACCCTTTTAAACTTAAATTAATTTCTAAAGTTGATTTCTTTGCATTGCAGTTGAAAGAAAGTAGTGCTGACTCAGTAGAAATACACACACACAATTTAACAAAATTTCCTATGCTAATCTGACAATCGAACCACCATGCTAGTTTTTTAACTATTTTTGGCACCCTTTTTACACCATAATAGAAACATCAAAATCTGAAGTTTAAAATATACATCCCCCTATATTGAACTTCCTCCCACCAAAATTGGCCCAAAAACAAGAGCAGCAGAACCTATAGAAAAGTAACAGTTAAAGTAAAGTAAGTAAGGTAAAGTTACTGTAACACTATTTAATTAATTAACCAATCAATTAAAGTTTAATTAAAAAGTAAGACTAACTAATTAATAAATCAATGAATTAATTAAAAAGGCTAATTAATTAATTCAATACTCCATTAATTAAAAAGTAAGACTAATTAATTAATAAATCAACAAATTAATTAAACAGTAAGACTAATTAATTAATTAATCAATTAATTAAAAAAGACTAATTAATACATCAATCAACAAAGGTAAGTAATATCCTCAGTCCCCCCTTACCATGCATCCCAGGAGGCGGAGGCATAGGCGGAGCCCGGAGAGGCGGTTGGGGCAGCGGCATGCCAGCACCCAGGCCGGGCATGCCGGGTCTGGGGGGCAGTACAGGGGGTGGGGGCAGGGGCCCGGTGCCCGGGGGCATGGGCAGGGCCGGCGTAAGGGCTGAGGTGACACTGGGCACAGGTGGCGCGTCCGCAAACAGCTGGTGCGGTCGTTCCGCCTGGGCCAGTGGATTCTGAGCTGCCAGCAGGCGTTCTGAAAGCAGAAACAGAACAGGAAGTCAGAAGACACATAAACAAGCTCAAACACAAAAATCTGGTCTAGTCTCAGGCTCTCTCCTGTTTCGGACTAAGGCTTCGGCCTTAGTGACTGCACTGCAGACGTTTTTCAGTATTTCTCTATGATTAATGCCTTGTATTCTTCGTGATTCCGCCTGTTGGCCCGCGTTTACCTCATTTTCTTGCTACAAATCTGGTCTAGTAATACAGCTGGATTTGCTTTAGCGGGGGGGGGAAGGGCTAACCCCTCCACCTTTTGGGTTCACTCCACTAAAGCTCCCCCCCCACTGTTTTGGGCTCCCCCCCCCTTCCACTCACCTTGAGATGCTCAGATAAAGCCATTTCTGAAATTGGTCAAAAATTTACGAATTTTTGGCCAAAAGTTTTCCAGCTTTCGCCGGATGGTTCTGATCTAAACTCGTCTTTTTTGGCACTAAAACTTATTTTTTGAGCACTTTTTAAGTTAAAAATGCAAAGCTGTGGAAAAAAACAGTGTTGGGAAAATCAAATCTGACAGAAACTGCCGTTTTCTACAGGAAAATACAAGATATCCTACAAAGAAGAAAACCAAAGATATATACATACATGTCTACAGTACCTCAGGCCCCAAAAATTAAAGCCCGAGGTGGGGATTGAACCTACTACCTTCGGTTTAAAGCCACCCAAGCTCAATCAAGCCAAGCTTGGGGGGGGGTCCTACTACATTACGGAATTTAATATTTACTTTACGTGAGCTCGACAACCCTGATGACCCTAGCAATAGAGACAACAAAAAATAAAATAAAATTAGATAAAGTAAAAAAATTCCAAAAAGTTAGCAAACTCACCTGCGGCCGTTCCATGACGTTCCCCTTTGGTATCCTTCTTAAAGGCATACGACACACTGATGGGTCGATTGCACAGGTACTGACCATTCATCGCCTCAATCGAAGCATCAGAGGCCTCAAAACTGGCAAAATTGACGAAAGCAAAGCCTTTCGAGTTGCCCGAGTCCGGGTCGCGCATAATCTGCAAAAAATGAAAAAGGAATGAAAACTATTAGATAGACTCTTGTGCAAATGACTGTGAAGCAGAAATTAATTACGAGTTTTCAAATTCATCATCCTGATAATTATGAACACGGACGAAAAGTCAAACAAAATTCAGTAATTTAGTTTACCCACAATTTTATTTTCTAAACAAATCTCTAGGAGTGAAGGAGTGGGGGGAGGGAGAATATGGGAATGGCTTAGAACAGTCTTGTGGCAAAGCTGAGGTTAGCTGAAAAATGCTCAAAAGCGTATATACAAAGGACATTTGAAGAAGACATGTAAACGTTTCACGGTTTTTTACCAAACCTCAAAGCCCTATCTATGTAGCGAAACGCTTTTGAGTCCTGCACACGCAAAATGTTCAAATCTCCAGACAGAACCTAGGCTCGGACAACCCAAATCTGGAGGGGAGGGGGAAGGAACCTACTTCTAGGGGGCTCCACCACCCCCCCCCCCCGCCCTTTCTAAGAACCCAGTTCCCGTTTCCAGACGACTGACACACCTTTGGAACCTGTAGAATCACACCGAAAGCACTGAACGTATCATAGAGCAGTTTTTCATCCACCTCTGTGTCCAGGTTGCCTATGAAAATGTTGGCACCCACGTCCACATTCTTCTGATGTGAGGAGGCCTAGAAACAAAGGAGGAAATCGACAAAATATTACAAAAGAAATCGACAAATATTAAAAAACAACCTAAAAAAATGAGATGCGTTTAGAACTTAGTAAAGGCAAGGACCACACAATAAATGGTCTTCGGTAAAACACAGACATTATCAATATAGAGCTTTAAGGTGAGTGTCATGTACACAAACTAGACAAAATTGGTCGATTCTTTGTTCTTAATCATGCCAATGGTATTATTATGCAAATTCAGGGCTGTTGCGCGGCCTTCCTCAGAAAAAAGGAATAAAAAAAGGAATTTTGAAACAGAAAAAAAGGAAAAAAAAGGAATTTTTCCGATGAAAACTGGCAAAAATAACAAACTTTAAAGGCTATTTTCTTGATACTACGCTATCACATTTCATATTATTTTTGCTTTAAAAATTTAATCTGAACTCTGTACTGCCTCCTGTAAACTTTTATGCATATATACACAGACTCAAAGCCGCACTCAGGTGAGGAGGGGTTCAATGGGTCTAGACCTCCCCTTTTGGGATGACAAAATGGAAAATTTTTGTTAGCTTTATGGCAAAAACAGCTTATTTTTAAAAAATGTTCGCGCCGTCGGCTCGATAATTTACTTTTTACAAGAAATTAATGTCCAATGTATATATATACTTTTTTGGGCAAAGATAAAAAATTTTCAAATTCTGGGGGGCACCGCCCCCAGACCCCGTTGCACTTTCCCCGGACCCCCATTTTCAAAATCCTGGGTGCGGGCCTGCACAGACTTATACATAGTGGACAGGTACTAGACAGTGGTGGACTTTTAAAATTTTTATGATAAGAAACTACCTACAACCATCAAAATTTGCGTTCCGTAACAAAACAATACATGTGCTGAACAGAATAAAATCGTTAAAATTTGCTATTTCATGCACGCTAGAAACTGCAAAAGCTCAGCCGTTACTATAGCTTAAATCTACACTTTTCCAGCCAAATAGACCAAAATGCAATACGACGTCCAAAATATAAAAATAACTTTGAAATTAAAATCCATACGATCTCATCCCGGCGAAGCCGGAAATTTTTGAAAAATATGGGCAGAAATGTAATTTTTGCTTAACAATTTTGAAATTTCCTAGACTTTTTGAAGTCTGCCAGAAAAAAAGGAAATAAAAGGAATTTTGGGCGAAAAAAAGGAAATAAAAGGAAGATCTCGAAAAAAAAGGAAATAAAAGGAATAAAAGGAACCGCAACAGGCCTGCAAATTCAAAATGGTATATATATATATATATATATATATATATATATATATATATATATATTAGCATGGGCGTATCCAGGGGGGGGGTTTGGGGGTTGAACCCCCCCTTTTGGTTTTTGCCCCCCCAAAATTTTTGATTAAATAGTGCGAAATTAGTAAAAATTTCTAAAATTTTCGCGCCTTCGGCGCGTTCTCCATTGCACTTTTTCAAAAATTGTGCACCTTCAGCGCGTTTTCTTTACTTTTTTCAAAAATTTTGCGCCTTCGGCGCGTTTTCTTTACTTTTTTCAAAAATTTTGCGCCTTCGGCGTGTTTTTCTTTACTTTTTTTCTAAACTTTTGCGTCTTCGGCGCGTTGCCTCGTCGTTACTGTGTCGTATATACACAATTCAAGGCATATACATGACAGCCATAATGTATATAACTGTATAAGTATAACGTATATACGTA
Organism: Trissonchulus latispiculum; assembly: GCA_030248195.1. Taxonomy (NCBI): domain Eukaryota; kingdom Metazoa; phylum Nematoda; class Enoplea; order Enoplida; family Ironidae; genus Trissonchulus; species Trissonchulus latispiculum. Next base: position 15,524 of record JASAND010018663.1, read on the forward strand.
CAAATGTTTAATATGAGCCAGCATCTAAATAAGTACAGGACAAGATGTATATAAAAGGCTAATATACGTAAGTCGCTACGTTTCTCTTGGGCTCATATTGACGCTCATTCAACGCCACATTTCGTGGACAAAGTTTATGCAGCTCCTAATTTTCTTTTCTTATCTGCATACTTGAGCCTCCTACAGCTTACACGGCTTACTGCGAAATTAGAGAACGGAAACTCTGTGTGCACAAAAAAATGAACAGCACTAAAATAAAATTAACGTTATTAAAATTAATTAAATCTTGTCCTTGACATATTTAAATGTTGGCCATCATAGCTCATATTAACTTTTTCATGTGACTACAAGCATTTTTCCTACTTGTCCTCCTTTTAGTTTATGGGACCCCGTAGTTTGGGGTCTGGCTTCTTCTGGGGGGCTGCCGCCCCCCAGACCCCCCGACTTGATTCATATGTGTTTCTTTTTGAGTCGCCATTTCCGTAGTCAAATAAAATGTTTCCTGGCGCAAATCGTGAAACTAATAACCCTGCGGGTACCCCCTTCAACGCCTCCAACTAAGTTCGTTTCGTGACAACAAAAAAATTTGGCCAAGTCAAAACCCCCCCTTTTCAAAATCCTGGATACGCCCCTGTATATTAGTGATGTGCGTCGGAGCTCCGCTCCGACGGAGCTCCGGAGCGGAGCTCCGATTTTCGGTGCTCCGGAGCGGGCTTCTGCTCCGGAGCTCCGGAGCTCCGGGTACCCGGAGCAGCCATTTTCAAGCTTTGATGCCTGTCTGTTGTGCATAAGTTGGGTAGTGATGAAATATTGGGAGAGTTTTCAAGATTTCTTGCTGTAGTCTCACGAACAGTGAGTAAGAACAATGAATTAGTGCTCGTATCATTTTTAATAATTTTTATAATTTGTAAAGATTGCTGTATGATTCGTTTTTGGAGACAATTTCTGAAACTTGTTCAGATGATAAAAGTGAAAATTTAAACATAATTCTAAACTACGACTTCTAAGAATTGTTTCAACTAGTGGGAAAAATGCCCTAAACGGGCATGCAATGGCTAGAATAGGGAAAGAAGGAAGGGCGGAAAAATGCCAATATATACGTATATACTTGTCAGTCGGCGCTGAAAATGGTAAGAAACTAGATTCAGCGCCGAATAGGGAAAGCAGTCGGCGCTGAAAATTATAGAAACTAGATTCAGCGCCGAATAGGGAATGCAGTCGGCGATGAAAAGGATAGAAACTAGATTCAGCGCCGAATAGGGAAAGCAGTCGGCGCTGAAAATTATAGAAACTAGATTCAGCGCCGAATAGGGAATGCAGTCGCGTAGCGTGGAACAGGCACTTCCTCCGTCCATCCTATTCGCGTGAACTGCTCTGCACTCCCCGAGAACGTGGTATATACTGCGTTTGAAATGAGGCAGGATACAATATCGTTTGTGTAAGAAAAAGTTAAAGCCGGAGCTGCTGTCTTCTGCATAAAGTACATAAAGTATATACATTGTCTATTAGCATTAGTAGTTCCAACTGGGAATACTCTGTTAGGCATTTGGACTTTTAATAATTTCGCTCTTAATAGTTGTCTAAAACAAATTAAAAGTGTTATTGATCGTTAAAAATGCTGTGTTGGAAAAGCCAATAAAAGTATGTGCCAAAACGAAATCTTAATCTTGTCTATATTAGGACACTAACTAAAACGCGATCGCAGTAGATATTCTACTGTCGCGAGGCTCAACTAAGTCTAAAAGTAGACAACCCAGGAACAGTTTCAAGTTTGCTGTATGAGATAAAATTGTACGAGAAAGCAGGCGCTCATATCAACATATTGTAATTCACGAGCATAAAACCCATTCACAGTTAATGAGATTACCGTATGGAAGGTAACATTGTTAGAAAAATGAACCGTTCAGCTGGATATATCGCAATTCACGCGAATAGGATGGACGGAGGAAGTGCGTGTTCCACGCTACGCGACTGCTTTCCCTATTCGGCGCTGAATCTAGTTTCTATAATTTTCAGCGCCGACTGCTTTCCCTATTCGGCGCTGAATCTAGTTTCTTACCATTTTCAGCGCCGACTGACAAGTATATATACGTATATATTGGCATTTTTCCGCCCTTCCTTCTTTCCCTATTCTAGCCATTGCATGCCCGTTTAGGGCATTTTTCCCACTAGTTTCTTGCATTTTTCCGCTTTAGCGTTTTTAAGAGGGCTTAATATATAAAATGAATAAACTGCCAGAAACACGGTTTGAAAAAAACCAGACAGGACGTACATATATACGTACGTATATATCTATTGTAAGCATGTTTAGGGCATTTTTATCATCTGTACGGAGCAATATCTCTTTATATTGGTTTGTTTGTGTCTGTGTGTAAGGGTTACGCATTGTCATGGTAGATGTAATACACTGTTGCACGTGGACGCGGCGTAAGGGGCTGGGCGGCCGCGGGGCAAATCACGTGCTGTATTAAACTACATTTACTAACCCCATGTGATTTGCTCTCCCCCCCCCCCAAAAAAGTAAGGGTTTATCTGAAAAGAGAATTAGGTGGGTGGGGTCAGTATATCGGAAAACAGGATGAGGGGGGTGCGAATGCCCACGGAGGGCAGGGTTTTTTAGTAGGGGGCGAGGGCACCCCGAAAATGCCTCCCCCCGGATTTTGGGCTTTCCCCCTAAACGAGGTCTATATACATTGTTTCCAGAAATGGTGAAATGTTCAAAAATTTGCCGGCTTCGCCGGAGTTTTTTTCCTAAAAATGGGTATTTTTAGCTTAAATCCTGGCATTTCAAAGAACTTTTTGTGTTTCACCATGCAAAATACGACAAAAATACCATTTTTTTGCTCATTTCTGCAAAAAATCTCCCACGTTTACAGAGGGGTTATCGGAAAACAGAATAACAGGGGGCCGAACTCCCACCGGTGGGGCGGCGCGTGGGGTACGGAAAATTTGAAAAACAAAATTGTTTCTGCTCGAGAAAACGTTTCCGGAGGGGTTATCCGAAAAGAGGGTGGGGGGCGAACTCCCACCGGGGGGGGGGGTCGTCGCGGTGCGTGGGGTTCGGAAAATTTGAAGAAACAATTGATTCTGCATCAAAAAACGTTTAGTAAAGGTTTTACGGAAAACAGGAAGAGGGGAGCCGAACTCCCACCGGGGGGGGGCCGTCGCGGTGCGTGGGGTTCGAAAAATTAGAAACAACCAATTTTTTCTGCATCAGAAAACATTTCCGGAGGAGTTATCCGACAAGAGGATGGCGGGGGGCCGAACTCCCACTGGGGGGGGGGCGTCGCGCTGCGTGGGGAACGAGCAATTAGAAAAAACGCAATTGTTTCTGCATCAGAAAACGTTTAGTAAAGGTTTTCTGGAAAACAGGAAGACGGGGGGCCGAACTGCCAGGGGGGGCGGTACTCGCTGTGCGTAGGGTTCCGAAAATTTGAAAAAAACAATTGTTTCTGCATCAGAAAACGATTAGTAAAGGTTTTCCCGAAAACAGGAAGACGGGGGGCCAAACGGGGGGGGGGGGGGGGGGGGGAAAGAAAGAAGTGAGAAAGGAGGGGGGGGGGGGAGGAGGGGGGCCGAACTCCAACCCGGGGGGCGGGGTCGTCGCGGTGCGTGGGGTACGGAAACTTTGAAAAACGCAATTGTTACTTCATCACAAAACGTTTGCAGAGGGGTTATCAGAAAACAGGGTGACGGGTGCCGAATTCGCACCGGGGGGGGGGGTCGTCGCGGTGCGTGGGGTTCGGAAAATTTGAAAAAACGCAATTGTTTCTGCATCATAAAATATCGATTTTTGACCAGTCCGGACCCTGGTCAGGGCGCCACAGCTGGCTAAGGACACTTAAGAGAGGTCCTCCAATGACAAAAATGTTCGCCTCGCCACGGGCTTTCATTTGATACCAAACTTGGCCACTTTTGGAAAAATCGATTTTTGACCATTTTGGACCGGTCCGGACCCTCGTCAGGGCGCCACACGTAGCTGGGTCCACTTTGGAGGGGTCCTCCAATGACAAAAAATGTTCGCCTCACCAAGGGCTTTCATTTGATACCAAACTTGGAAATTTTTTAAAAAATCGATTTTTGACCAGTCCGGACCCTGGTCAGGGCGCCACAGGCCGCTGGGGCCACTTTGGAGGGGTCCTCCAATGACAAAAAATGTTCGCCTCACCAAGGGCTTTCATTTGATACCAAACTTGGCCACTTTTAGAAAAATCGATTTTTGACCATTTTGGACCGGTTCGGTCCCTGGTCAGGGTGCCACAGGCCGCTGGGACCACTTTGGAGGGGGTCCTCCAATGACAAAATGTTCGCCTGACCAAGGGCTTTCATTTGATACCAAACTTGGAAATTTTTTAAAAAATCGATTTTTGACCAGTCCGGACCCTGGTCAGGGCGCCACAGGCCGCTGGGACCACTTTGGAGGGGTCCTCCAATGACAAAAAATGTTCGCCTCACCAAGAGAAAGCAAAGAAAAAGGGTAACCTACATTTATACAGCTGAAGAAAGCAAGTATACATTTAGGTGACAGACTGGAGCTATCATTTCATGACCGCCACCACATTTGATTACACCAATAAAAAGTGAAAACCAAATTACCAACTTCCAAAAACTAAGAATCCCTACAATAAACTAAAAGAAAAAGAAATTCATAACCATAATATAATATATACGGCCATTTGATAAAGCAAGTATCTAAAGTGTAAACATAAACTTTTATTCGGGTTAAAGTGCACTCATTTGCTGACCACTCTGCCAGACTGATACTGGTAATCGGTGGGCTTCGTCAGTGGCGTACCGACTTACCAGTTACAGCTTTAGGCTTTTTGGAAAAATACCAGAAATTGTACAAAAAGTCGTTTCTGCCCTGTGGTCCCATTCACACGTGCTAGTTAGTTAACATGCAACATAAATATGCTGCTACATATTGCGGACACATTCGTGTTGAACTTTACGTCAAATTTATGCCTTTTAACAGATTTTCGAACTGCCAGCTTCAGTTGGTCTACCTCATACCCTTGACTGGTAGCCAATGCTATCAGTTTTACAGACTTACGTATAAAATTATCATATACATTACATATATTTCCATATCTATTAATTTCCCCCATTACCACATTATAGAGACAACTCTTACTAACATTGCTACAAGCATGTGGCAACATTAGGGTTTTAAATGGAAAGTTATCTCTTTTATCAAACACATCAGTAACAAATTTACCACTATTGTCAATAGATATATTAATGTCTAAAACATCTGCTTGACGAGGATCCGAGTTAACTTTATTAAGTGTAAGAGAGTTAGGATAAATATTTGGGTTTTGTTCATCAAAAACTTTTTTATCACCCACAGTTGTTATATCATCAATATATCTATAAGTATACCTTAGGTTTTCTACAATACCATAGTCTTCTGCTTTAAGTCGATCCATTATAAATCTATATTCATAATCAAATAACACTAAATTAGCAATAAAAGGTGCAGCATTAGTGCCCATAGGAATCCCTATTACCTGTTTGCATAGGAGATTCCCAACAGTGAAATACGAGTTACTTATTAGCCATTCTAACATTTCATACAAGTCGGTTTGATTAACCACGATTCCTTTTTTGGAATGATTACCCCAATTTGCAGATTTTTCATGTATTATTATCTTTCGCCCAGATTTACCAAATCCCAGTGCAATAACATTTTTCATACATGATAGAATGTCTGCATGTTGTAGGTTAGTATACAGCTGTCCAAAATCGTAAGTATACACAGATTTACAGTTATTACGTTTATTTAGCTTATTTAAATCGTTAATTATATCTCTATTATTGTCAATTACCCAGAATGGTTTGCAAAATCTTCTGTATCTCGAAATAGCGTTGCAGTAAGATTTGATTGAGTTTTGAATAAGTTTTAATGCGTTACCCAGCCTAATTGAAACTGGCTTGGTACATGCAGTTTTTGCTGCTATAATAGTTCTGAATCCGATCGGATTTTTATGAAATTTAGGTATAATTTGCATGAAAGGCAACGTAAAATTTTGTGTTGCAGGAATACCATACCGTTCTGAATAAGAGATCTGATTTCTTATGACATTCACACATTCAGTATTAACAATTTGGTAAGTCTGATTAGTTCGGTTAAATCCAACTTCATCTAGTAACTTGCTAACATAAAATTTTTTGCAGATTACAGCAAAGTTATGAGATGCTTTATCAACAGTAGTAATAACGAATTTGTTGTGAATCTTCTTAATTATTTGCTGATCCAATCTAAAATAAGAGAGATTAGTAGAATTCTGCGCTTCGTAATTTAGCATGCTATTAAATCTGTTAGTAACAAGTATCTTCCATGCCTGAAATTCGTACGCCGGTACGTTAAACTTCAAGCAATTTTTGTTAATAAAATCTTCTAAACCTGCACAAAAAGATTTCCTTACATCTCCATAATTTAAATTTTTAGGAATTCTGAATTTAGCTCCGAATTTCATTAATTTTTTCAGTCCTTCGTCCTCAATAACATCTAAATTTCCAGTTATTATATGCTTATGATGAGCATCCTTAAACGGGCTATTAGCACAATCACATATATCATTATCTGTTAGTAGATTATTAGTATTAATTTCGGACACAGTTTGTTTATAGTTACATAAAATCTGTGCTAACGTAGGTCCGTATCTAAAAACAGGCATGGGTCTACTATGCCTCAGATCTAACCCTTTCGGCCAATGATCTTTAACCATCCTTTCATTAAATAGTTTACCAAAGTCAATTTTGTCAAATAGCTTGTTTGTAAAATCGAAGCAAATTATATTATCGCATTTCTTTTTAGGGGAAATTGATTCCAAGAAATTAAGTTTATGTTTACAAAAGTCATGAATAATTTCAATTACATTAGAGGACTGGTCGTCCTCCGTAAACGTTAGCAATTTAATTAGAGACTGTTTATTGAGAACATGTAAATTATTTAACAGATTAGACCTAGTTTCCATAGGCGAAGCATGAAAACTAGAAAGAACATCATTGACGTACGCAGAAGGATTAATTTTTTTATTCCTAATTCGTCTAGGATTACGTTTGCCTCTTTTGCGGCTAAACCTTTCTAATTTGTTGAAATTAGCAAACACGGATTTACTGAAGTTTTCCCCAGGTAGTTTGTCGTTAAGACCATATGGAAATTTAGTTTTAAGTTGACGTATCCAAAACGTTTCACGTTCTAAACGAATACGGGAGCTCTCTGATTCGGGGACATCGTCCCTAATCTTTTCAATAATTTTGATAGTCATGTTTCCACAATTACCATTAGAAAAATGCTCCTTGATGAGCTTACAATTTGAGTGACCGTTACCAAAAACGGATCTTCTATGTTGCCCAAATCTAACCTGTAACGGACGTTTAGTCTCTCCAACGTATTGAATACCACACCGGTCACAAGTGATCAGATATACAACATTGGCGGTTTTACAGTTGAGAGTGACTAAATTAGTGTTAGCAATTGTGTACAATTTAACATTGTAGGCGCTGCTAAAGGTAGAACCCTCGTCAGTAAAATCGCAAGTAAGACATTTCGTTTTGCTGCATTTTCTGAACTCGTTAGTAGGAATAAAAGAAGAAAACCGTCCCTCAACTTCCCAGGCTGAGTTAGGTGTAAAGAGGTTGGTATGGCGATTTTAAATAGTTAAACTACATAAAGTATTCGTATTAACTCCTTAGCGTGGCTCACAAGGATTATAACCCGATCTAAGGAGCGCCGTAAAGAAAGGGGAGAAGGTATATTTACAATACAGATTAAAATAAACAATATGGAGTCAGGACGCGAAGAGTAAAGCATAACATTATTAGTAACGTATGACTTCGCGGATTGCACTTAATTAAATTACTACTGACCCCAACCAACATACAAATAAAATTAATTTGAACAAACCGGCGAGGTCCCTTTATTAATTTCGAATAGAGAAAGACTTACAGTCAGACCAGCAAAAGTTGAAAATTCCGATGTCAGAAAGGCAAAAATGTCTATTGTAATTCATTAAAGTAGCCAATAAACTTACAGTGACGGAGATCCTTATGATCGATTGATCGAAGTTTACCATCTCAGTTGAATCGGGCAAATCAGATGACAAACCATATTCTTCAGCAACCCAGTGCCTCGAATAATAGCGCACCATATGCGTCTTTTGTTTTTTCATTTACAAACACCCACAATGGGTGGAGTCAAAATAAAATCTAAAATAACGCTATAACATAGTCAGATAACAACGTTGCATTACAACGGAAGCAAAATAGAATTCGAAATAACAGAAACGATTATCGGAACCAAAAGGTTCCGACATTGTAGACGTGACACCTGTTTGAGGAACTAGTAAAAGGAAGTTTCCTTGAATCATAAGAAGATATAGAATAGAAACCTTTAAAATATAGTTCTGTAGGCATTTAAACAAAATACAAAATTAATTAACAGCAAATGCTAAATAGCCAAGTTAGTTTGGAGTGAGATACTCTCAACCTCCCAAACTCTTGGCTCACCAAGAGAAAGCAAAGAAAAAGGGTAACCTACATTTATACAGCTGAAGAAAGCAAGTATACATTTAGGTGACAGACTGGAGCTATCATTTCATGACCGCCACCACATTTGATTACACCAATAAAAAGTGAAAACCAAATTACCAACTTCCAAAAACTAAGAATCCCTACAATAAACTAAAAGAAAAAGAAATTCATAACCATAATATAATATATACGGCCATTTGATAAAGCAAGTATCTAAAGTGTAAACATAAACTTTTATTCGGGTTAAAGTGCACTCATTTGCTGACCACTCTGCCAGACTGATACTGGTAATCGGTGGGCTTCGTCAGTGGCGTACCGACTTACCAGTTACAGCTTTAGGCTTTTTGGAAAAATACCAGAAATTGTACAAAAAGTCGTTTCTGCCCTGTGGTCCCATTCACACGTGCTAGTTAGTTAACATGCAACATAAATATGCTGCTACATATTGCGGACACATTCGTGTTGAACTTTACGTCAAATTTATGCCTTTTAACAGATTTTCGAACTGCCAGCTTCAGTTGGTCTACCTCATACCCTTGACTGGTAGCCAATGCTATCAGTTTTACAGACTTACGTATAAAATTATCATATACATTACATATATTTCCATATCTATTAATTTCCCCCATTACCACATTATAGAGACAACTCTTACTAACATTGCTACAAGCATGTGGCAACATTAGGGTTTTAAATGGAAAGTTATCTCTTTTATCAAACACATCAGTAACAAATTTACCACTATTGTCAATAGATATATTAATGTCTAAAACATCTGCTTGACGAGGATCCGAGTTAACTTTATTAAGTGTAAGAGAGTTAGGATAAATATTTGGGTTTTGTTCATCAAAAACTTTTTTATCACCCACAGTTGTTATATCATCAATATATCTATAAGTATACCTTAGGTTTTCTACAATACCATAGTCTTCTGCTTTAAGTCGATCCATTATAAATCTATATTCATAATCAAATAACACTAAATTAGCAATAAAAGGTGCAGCATTAGTGCCCATAGGAATCCCTATTACCTGTTTGCATAGGAGATTCCCAACAGTGAAATACGAGTTACTTATTAGCCATTCTAACATTTCATACAAGTCGGTTTGATTAACCACGATTCCTTTTTTGGAATGATTACCCCAATTTGCAGATTTTTCATGTATTATTATCTTTCGGTTGGGTTTATTAACAATGGAATTTTATAAAAATTTTTGGGGGGGGGGGGTGGGGGGAGCCCGTAATGAATTTTAAATTTGGGGGGGTGGGGAAAAATGTTCGCCTCACCAAGGGCTTTCATTTGATATCAAACATGGCCACTTTTGGAAAAATCGATTTTTGACCATTTTGGACCGGTCCGGACCCTGGTCAAGGCGCCACAGGCCGCTGGGGCCACTTTGGAGGGGTCTTCCAATGACAAAAAATGTTCGCCTCACCAAGGGCTTTCATTTGATACCAAACATGGCCACTTTTGGAAAAATCGATTTTTGGCCATTTTGGACCGGTCCGGACCCTGGTCAGGGCGCCACAGGCCACTGGGGCCACTTTGGAGGGGTCCTCCAATGACAAAAAATGTTCGCCTCATCAAGAGCTTTCATTTGATACCAAACTTGGCCACTTTTAGAAAAATCGATTTTTGGCCATTTTGGGCATGGTCCACGGTCCGGACCCCTGGCCAGGGCGCCACAGGGGTCCGGGCGAAACCTACTATAGTCTATGCTGTAGTGCCCCCGCACCCCACCCCAAATCCCAAATAAGAGAGAGCTGCTCACTGTAGATATTTCTGTAGAAGAGGTTAAAGTTGGAGTTGCGACACGGTAGGGCCACCACCATCAGGGTGCCCCCCAGCCACATGGATAGGTCCTACAGCGAAACTAATGGGCCATTTAGATTCACCATATAGGGGTTCCTATTCGAATAAAAAACCTCAGCCCAGCAGCTCTTATGTATAGGGCTGCCTACTCCGTAGGCCCAGACCCCCCCTTTTACACGTTAACTAGTGACCCCTGGCCAGAAAACTGCAGGGGCCAGATCCAAAATTCATATACCCCATGGCAATTAGGGCCGTGGGGCCATGCTCCTCGGCGAACCTCAGACACATCGGCCTGCCCCAGTTCAAGTTTACTTGAACAGAAGGATTGACCATTTTTGAAAAAAAACAATCTCCGAAAAAATCGAAATCCTGCTATGTACACAGACCTATGGGGGGGGGGGTCATACCTACTCCATACTCATTTCCCCAAAAACGGGGAAAAAGTTGTTCAAAAAAAACCCCATATGGTATAGGAAATCTAAGACCTCCGACCCCTAGGGGAAAAATGGAGAGAAAGTCGTGCATTGAAAAATTGAATCTGTCATATCTCAAAAACGGCTCGGCCGATTTTGCTCAAATTTGCACAGCATGTACCCCTCGTGAAGGGGTTTCTACTGGTAAAATATGAAGGCTCTACCTCAACTCCTCCGCCGGCATCAGGGAAAACTATGTTCCAAGAGGCCGCAATACGCCTTTTTTTTCCCTATTCTAGGTAGTTCGCTGACGCGCACTACCTAATACTACCTACGTTTTTAATTAATCCATTAATCCATCAATTATTCCCTTTTCCGAATCTATTCTTCTGCGTAAACTTTCAATGTCTACAAATGTTTTCTTTGATTTCACCTCACCCATAATTTCTAATATTTTTCAGATAATATTTTTCCTTGTTCAGATTAGTTTTAATATATATTACATACTTTTTAAAAGTTAAACAATGGATAAAAGTAATCTGGTCCACATTTGTTAAGTTTGCAATAATTCCTTATGGATTTAAAAATTTAATTTTTGACGAAATTCTCGTAACGAATTTTATGAGTCCTAATCTATAAAATCTAAACTTCGCAAATCTTGAAAAAGATAAAGAAAAACTTAACTAAGCTTGTAGATTAGAATTAGAAGAAGAACTAAATTAGAAGTAAACTAACATTGGCTTTTATGTAAACGCAACATGATGCATAACGAAACAGCCACAAGTTCTGTGAAAGTTGTCAAAGTCTGAACTTCAGCTCAAAAATACAGGCTAGCAAATACGTAGAACAAATGCGTATAGCAAAGAAATCAGATTCTGAGCATAAAAATGTGAAGCGGTATATTGTAAACAGTGAGTAGACGTGCTGTTCATTGCAAAAACCATTTGCTTAGCTTAAAATAAAATTTTTGCAATTTTAACCTCCACAGTCGGAGCTCCGGTGCTCCGACTGCCCGCTCCGGCCGGAGCTCCGGAGCGGGTAATTTGTTCAGCGCACATCACTAATATATATACATATATATATATATATATATATATATATATATATATATATATATATATATATATATATATATATCTATATATATATATCATAGGGGTCGCGGCAGCGACCCCTATAATATGTGTGAAAAGTGGCTGGAGACAGTGTAAAATAAGCTGCGCAGAAGCTGCGCAAAATCCTGCGCAGATCCTGCGCAGATTTCATGCGCAAATTGTAGAGCACATCGAGTTTAGTATGTCTGTGAAGTTTCAGCCCCGTATCACTTACCGTTAAAAAGTTGCGCCCCGGACCGGTTATGGCGGCGATGTTTTTTTTCCGGTTTCTCCTATTTGATGGTTGTATTGTACATAATGTTCGCCGCTTTCACGTGATCTGCGGCGGTGGGCCAACCTAAAGGGCTATGGGGTCTAGTAGTACCCTCTAAAGAATTTAAGAATCACAACTTTTTTTGCGCCGCAGCTGCGCCACAGCGCCGCAGTGGCGCCGCAAAGTCGGCTCATAGCGAAAAGTGACCATTTTTGTGGTCGTCGCTCAGGTCGAACGTTACGAGCTGGAGCTGATTTCTTTTTATATTCAGAAATTACATATATTGAACTAACTAACGGTCCAGGTTGCGTTTCTCTATAACTTCCCTAGCGACCACAATGGCTCGTCAAAGATGGCGAAAATTCGAAAAATGAAAAATCGAAATTTCTCGCTATCTGTTTAACTTTGAACGCTCAAATCTTCCATACAATGGTTTTCTGGCACGGAGAATCGATTCCCGCAGTCAGTTTTACCGTCAGACCCACCCATCTTGCTGGGCTGGTTCCACTTTGCCGTCGGGAGGGTCAAGTCGGAAACCGCTTCCTGGAGGTCCATAGTAGGCTTTACCTGGCCTCTCAAATCTTTGTCTATAGGGGTTTTCTGGTGCGCCCAGCTCATTCCCGGTGTCCTTTTTGCCGTAGGACTCATCCATCTTGCTGTGCTGGTTCCACTTTGCCGTCTGGAGGGTCATGTCGGAAACCGCTTCCTGGAGGTCCATAGTAGGCTCTACCTGGCCTCTCAAAACTTTGTCTATAGGGGTTTTCTGGTGTGCCCAGCTCATTCCCGGTATCCGTTTTGCCGTCCGACGTACCTATTTTGCTGGGCTGGTTCCACTTTGCCGTTTGAAGGGTCAGTCGGGTGGCGGGTCAAGTGGTCGAAAATAAAATTTTTCAAAAGTGGTCAAATTTGGTACCAAATGAAAGCCCTAAGCGAGCTGAGCAACGTTTGTCATAGAACTGCATGCTCAAAGTGGCTGTAGAGTGCTGTGGTGGGGTGGGGTGGGGACTTAGGCGATTTTCGGTCAAAAATGAAAGTTTTCAAAAGTGGTCAAATTTGGTATCAAATGAAAGCCCTAAGTGAGCTGAGCAACTTTTGACATGGAACCATCCACCAATATTTGCTGTGCCAAATAACGTCACGTGCCCATGAAACTTTTGTCTTTACCAAATTTGACCACTTTTGAAAAATTTCATTTTTGACCGAAAATCGCCTAAGTCCCCACCCCACCCCACCACAGCACTCTACAGCCACTTTGAGCATGCAGTTCTATGACAAAAGTTGCTCAGCTCGCTTAGGGCTTTCATTTGGTACCAGATTTGACCACTTTTGAAAAATTTCATTTTTGACCGAAAATCGCCTAAGTCCCCACCCCACCCCACCACAGCACTCTACAGCCACTTTGAACATGCAGTTCTATGACAAAAGTTGCTCAGCTCGCATAGGGCTTTCATTTGGTACCAGATTTGACCACTTTTGAAAAATTTCATTTTTGACCGAAAATCGCCTAAGTCCCCACCCCACCCCAGCACAGCACTCTACAGCCACTTTGAGCATGCAGTTCTATGACAATGTTGCTCAGCTCGCTTAGGGCTTTCATTTGGTACCAAATTTGACCACTTTTGAAAAATTTCATTTTTGACCGAAAATCGCCTAAGTCCCCACCCCACCCCACCACAGCACTCTACAGCCACTTTGAACATGCAGTTCTATGACAAAAGTTGCTCAGCTCGCTTAGGGCTTTCATTTGGTACCAGATTTGACCACTTTTGAAAAATTTCATTTTTGACCGAAAATCGCCTAAGTCCCCACCCCACCCCAGCACAGCACTCTACAGCCACTTTGAGCATGCAGTTCTATGACAAAAGTTGCTCAGCTCGCTTAGGGCTTTCATTTGGTACCAAATTTGACCACTTTTGAAAAATTTCATTTTTGACCGAAAATCGCCTAAGTCCCCACCCCACCCCACCACAGCACTCTACAGCCACTTTGAACATGCAGTTCTATGACAAAAGTTGCTCAGCTCGCTTAGGGCTTTCATTTGGTACCAGATTTGACCACTTTTGAAAAATTTCATTTTTGACCCCATGACCTCCCACCGACCTGACCCTCCAGATGGCAAAGTGGAACCAGCACAGCAAGATGGGTGGGTCAGACGGCAAAACGGATGCCAGGAATGAGCTGGGCGCACCAGAAAACCCCTATACACAATGTTTTGTCGGGCTATGTACAGTCCTATATAGTGTTCCCGGAAGTTGGTACCGACCGGACCCTCCAGACGGCAAAGTGGAACCAGCAGAGCTAGATGGGTGGGTCAGACGGCAAAACGGACACCGGGAATGAGCTGGGCGCACCAGAAAACCCCTATAAACAAAGTTTGGAGAGGCCAAGTAAAGCCTACTATGGACCTCCGGGAAGCGGTTACCGACATGACCCCTCAGACGGTCAAGTGGAACCAGCCCAGCAACTTGGGTTACTCGGGCAGCAAAACTGATAGCGGGAATCGATTCTCCGTCCCAAAAAACCTTTGTATGCAAAATTTGAGCTACCCATGTAGCAAAATAAGCGAAAAAATTAAGTTCAAAGTTCGACCCAAAATTCACCAACTTTGGCCGGCCAGTACCGAAAAATTACGCATGAAGACGGAAAATCATATAGCATTTGAACGACCCCGATATGTGTACTATTTAACCATATAGTCAGTATTGCCCCATATATAGCCCAATCTGACTTATTAAGGCGCCTTTGAAGCATACTTTTTGGCCATTTTAGCGTTTTGGCCGACTTTGGCCCCCAGCCAAAACTTTTTTCCGGCCCTGGGAGGCATAAAAACTAGCTTATTTTCTTATTTTTGATTTGTACTACAAGAATATATATGGGTTTCATAGGCAAAAATTTTTCTATCTGTAGTTATTCAAGCTACAAAACCCCCTTATGAGACATCAAAAGCGAGAAACCGGAAAAAAAACATCACTCTCGTAAGCGATTTTTGGCATAACTTTTTAACGGAAAGTGGTACGGGGATGAAACTTCGCACACATACTAAACTCGACACGTACAATTTTTTGCGCACATAATCTGCGCAGGATCTGCGCAGGAATCTGCGCAGCTTCTGCGCAGCCTTGTTTTACACGGTCATTCGACCATTTTCACTCATATTATAGGGGTCGCTACCGCGACCCCTATGATATATACTCGTGGATACATTCCCTCGCTCGCTAATGTCTGAATGGCTGAGCTCAAAACACAAGCAGTGTGTTACGTATAGTTCAAATAGTTTGCCCGGTTTGCAGGCAAACCCATCAAATTTGACTGCTTCACTAGGGTATATACAATTTGAGGTTGGGTCGGCCTTTTCGTTAGCTAGCAAAGAATGCGTCATTAGGACACTACAACTCTAAAAAATTTTATTTTTTCGTGAAGTTCATTATTTCCGCGAACTTGGCAAAAGGTATATATATATGTACGCAATTTACCTCAAATTTTGCAAATATCGCATAGACATGTCACAAAAACATTGAATTTGCTTGAAATGCATGTGCAGCTAAGCGGAACTTCAGCAAAGGCAGGTATTTCGTGAAAAAATTTACGAAAATCGCCTTCGCTACCTTTCGAAAAGATGAACGCAGTGAAAAATAAAGTTTTCATTGTTGTACTGTACTTCTCTTCTCATATGTACTCTTAAGCATAATAACCTGTCCAGCTGACATACTATTTTAAGATTTTTAGAGCGGATATTTTCTTCTTATCATTTTCAATTTTCACAAAAAACAATTATATAAAAGACATCAGAAATTCCCAATTCTTTACTCCTACACACAAAAGCAGCTCCTGCTTTCAAAAAGAGGTTATTATTTTCAATTTTCACAAAAAATCAAAAAACCCGCAACTTTTTGACCCCCCCCCCACAAAACCAACTCCGTTCCAAAAAAAAGGCAGCAACAAACCTTATTAACTCGAATCGGTTTCCCGTAGAGCTTGATCATATTCATAATTTTGATGGAATAGTCCGCATCCTCCTCCGACATAAATTCCACAAATCCATAGCCCTGATGCGAACCCGTGATCCGGTCCTTTGGCATATGAACCGACACTAACAACAAATAAACAAACTAACAAATAAATAAATATATGTAAATAAATTAAATATATATACAATACATTTACTTAAATTTTTTAAATAAGCAGGCACACATATGTATACATATCATATAAACATTGTAAATTATAAATATTAAGCATCAAAACAGTTTATCCATTTTAATTTGCATAACTGGGCAAGGCATTTACACAATACTTAATTAACGTAAAATAAATATGATGTGTATGTTCATGTGTGTGTGTGTTTGTGTGTGTGTGTGCGCTAAACGCCCACAACTTAACGGCAAAGGATGATCTTAGGTGTGACCAATTTGTATCCACAAAGTAGAAAAAATTGGCCATACCCACAATACCAGCCTGAACAAACAGTTCCCATAGTATGGCGTCGGTAACCTTTTCATCTAGACCACCCACGTAGATTGTGGCATCTAAACAGTGCAGACAGAAAATAGGTGAAAGTTGAAAACGTAAATTAAGTAAAACTAAAGTAAAAATAGCACATACATAGGTATAGTAAAGGTTCGAAAAAAATACACCGGCAGGGTCCGAAAAAAAAATATACCCACCCTAACTCAGGCTAGAAGCTAGGGAGCCCAGCCAAACTGTACCCCATAATAGCGCAAGCTTATTTATATCCAGCCATGGTATGGCTGTTTCCCTAAGGCCCCGCACTCACGCAGACTGAGGACTCAAAAATGGTACTATGAAAAAGTTGGTTTTCAACTTTTGGATCAGTTGGCAACTTTTTGGCTCTTGTTCGCTACCCTAAAGCTATAGTAGCACCTATTGTTTTAACATAATACACATTGCTTCTAGTTTATTTGACAATAGGTTCGGGCGCCCCTGCGCCGCACAGTTGCGCAGCAGCGGGTGTATTTTTTTTCGGACCCGCTGGGCACTTGGGCCCGAAATAAAAATACACCTACAAAATCTTATTTTAGCTGCTAGAAATCGACCAGGTGTCGAGTTTCTGCGTTTTTAACAGCATTTATGGCTGTAGCATGCACTGACGGTCTCCTGGGTTGGTTCCAAGGGGTCAATCAGTATCTTACTACTAGTGATGGGCACTGGATATCCGGATAATTTTTATATCCGGATAATATCCGATCTGAGAAAAATATCCGGATATCCGGATATCCGTGTACATTTCAGTCAAAACAATGAAAAATTAGCAAATTTTAGACAAAAATTGCAAAAAAATTAAAATATTTTTCAAAAGTTTCTATGGCAATATTTTAGAATTCAAAGTTGTCGCTTGGTTGCATGATAGAAATTCGCAGCGTACCGAAAAATTGACAGAAAAATTGAAAATTTAACTGCAAAATCGAAAAATTTTCTTGAAGCTAAGTTTGGAATAGGCGGATAACCGGATATCCGGATATCCGTTAACGCAAAATAGGCGGATATCCGTTAACGCAAAATAGGCGGATATCCGGATATGAAAAAATATCCGGTGCCCATCACTGCTTACTACAGTGTCGTATGATTGGCTTGAAAATTTGTCCTCAACTGACCAGAACTTTACTGGGATGACTTTTAGCGCTGTTTTATGCTAGGATTCACAGCTATAACAGTGATTCCAGTAATACTGATTCAATTTTAGAAGCGAGTAGATTGTAGCTACTGCAATTTCAGGACTTCAAGCCGCTGTAAATTGCTTGCTACAGTCTCGGTAACAAAAGTCGACGATATTCCAGGTAGTTAGAGCATTGAAACGAGTTGAAAAAGTCAGGACAATTACGAATCTGGAGTAAACTTAATAAAATAATACCATATGCTAAACTATAACTCCTTTTGCTACGTTCACATGCTCAGATCGGGCTGCCAGGTTCCTCAGCAGACAAGCTTTCAGCACTGAACTGAAAACTCTAATTTTTTCGACTTTGAATGAGATAAATGATGGTCTATAATCAATTGTGCCAATGGCTAGAGAATTAAAACAACGTAGACGACCCCTTGCTTCCGGTAAGCATTGGGATTCCAGAACTCATGTTAACAGCCATGACCATCTATAACGGTTTTCAGAAGGTCTTCTAGATGTCTGCCGGACATTTATTCTTTGACGTTACGTATGTTAAGAATAAAAAACAAAATATATATGGCCACTGAATAAGCAACATTATAAACATTACGGGTCTTGTCTCGATTACCCCCCCAGTACTCAAAATCTTTAAAACTTGACCAAATGAGCTAAAATTTGGTGTGGGTATGTTTTCGACCACGCTGAGTTCAAATATCGCAAAATTTTTCGATTTCGCGAAATTCGAAATTTTTCGATTTCTAAGGGGGGACCAAGGGAAACCGAAAACTTTTTTGTCTTCGATTTTGCTGAAAAGATGTATATAGGGGTTTTCGGGGTCGTAGAACACGAATCTGAAGTCCGTTTTTCGATTCAGCTTTCCGTTCGCTCAGTATAAGCTAAAGATTTAAGCTTAAGATGTAAGCTTATTCTGAGCTAACGAAAAGCTGAAACGAAAAACGGACTTCAGATTCGTGTTTTACGACCCCGGAAACCCCTATATACATCTATTCAGCAAAGTCAAAGACAAAAAATTTTTCGGTTTCCCTTGGTCCCCCCTTAGAAATCGAAAAAAATCTAATTTCGCGAAATCGAAAAATTTTGCGATATTTGAACTCAGCGTGGTCGAAAACATACCCACACCAAATTTTAGCTCATTTGGTCAAGTTTTAAGGATTTTGAGTACTGGGGGGGGGTAATCGAGACAAGACCCGACATTACTGCGTGATAAAAGCAGTATCGGGCCAGATGAAAAAGTTTTTCGGGCTATATGCGGTAGGCGGCCTATCTAATGAAAATTAACCACCATAGACTGGAAAGATGGGTCAATAGTCAACGGAAAATGCATGAGCAGCATCTGTATATACGATTTGTATAGTCATTTTGGCACTAGACAATGAAAGGGCGAATTTTTGGCCCTGTATTTTTTTCGACCCCGCGTATTTTTTTTCGATTTGGGTCCGAAAAAATATAGTCAATTTTCAAATTTTTTCTGAAAGCACAGCCCTTGCCCGGGAACTTTTGGCATGGGAAGAAACTAGACCCCACCCCACACATGCTGGGCCATATCCGGGATCTCTACGGCAATCCTATAAAAAGCTATCCAAAAAGTTGCCAAATCATCTAGAAGTTGTAGTATCATCTAGAAATAAACATAAACACGTAAAAAATTAAATCCACGGAGAAATATACCTTGATTTCGTTCCTGAATTGGGCCGGCAGCCATTACGAGAGTTTAAACGACTTAGACAATATCTATTATTTGGTGTTAATTAACTATGTCTATGTACGTCTTCCTGTAACAAGAAAAACAGTACATACATACACAAACATATAAATAGGCCACTAGTGCACCACACCACACAAAGCCGATATAACCCAAAGAAGCTCTCTCCAACCTAGAGCTAATAAATTTTTAAAGGAATTGGATGTGCACCGTAAGTTTTGAGGATCTTTTACCCACCAATTTAACGCCTCATCCAACCGGCGGAGCAGTGAACTAAATTTCTTGCTCAAGGAAACAATGTAACAACGTCATTATGGCTAAGGCGGGAATCGAACCTCGGACCTTTCGATCCGAAGTACGGCGCCTTAACCATTCGGCTACACGGTCACGTGTGCTGCCTTGCTGGGGGTAGTGCACGCTAAAGAACCCTTAATCCACTTATCGTCAAGAGTAGGGCGCGGAGTTCCCGGTGGAAGGTACCACCTTGAGATATACCAGCACTTCTGCAATGTGCACTTCACCTACCTCCTGCGAGGGAGTGCTGGGTGCAAACGAGTCATGTACTCAAAATGGATCACACAACTTTCCGGGTTTGTCTCTGATCCCACCCCATCTGCGCTTGGGGCTTGGAATGTCGAAAGATGCTGTGCTCCTCTACCTTGCGTATGAGCAGTTAATGGATGTCTTACTACCGGAGCCGAAAGCCCAAGAAGGTGTCTGCTCCAGCTTCCCACTGTGGGACAGCATTCAGGCGACGAAGCGAGAGTCATACTAGCTATGACTGATGGAGAGAGACAAAGGTTAGCGCCCTCATATAGCCTCTTGGCTGAGTAGCCCGGCAATAACAGCAACAACAACAACAGGATCTTTTGCGCTTTCCTATCAGACCGAGCTTTAACTTTTGATTGCTTTGTCCAATAACTTTGAAATTTCGTATGGGCGCATACTGGAGGCTGATGAATTCAAAAATTTTAACTTTTTAAATATAGTCAGGGGGGGAAAAAAACACAAATAGGGAAGCAAGCCTCCAACTTTTTCTTCGTTTGGATTTGGATCGGTTTGAGTATACCGTTACGTACCGTGGGCAAATACCTATCCAATCGTATATTCAAACTTCTCTTATACCTCTCTCAGCTTTGGCGATAACAGGATTTGTCCATGTTTTTTTTACCCGCAAATCGGGGAAAAAAAACATGGTGCGGGGAAAAAAACATGGCCCGGATTTCTACCAACCAACCATTTAGGGTGCTTTAAAAGCGTTGTTTCAGCTGTTTTCAGCGTGCAAAACTACCTAGGCACCATTCTAACCTCACAGAAAGCTTAAAAACCGACTTTTTGGTCAAAATGCCAAATCCGCTGTATCTAACCAGTTTGGGCATAAAACCTGCTGGGAACTGGCCATAATATGCAGAATATCGGTAGAAATAAGTTAGTTGTGTTAAAAATTGCAATATCCCACCATTTTTTAAGTTTTTTGAAAATTTTCATTTTTACCATTGAAACTTATGAAACCTAGCATGTTGATGCTGCAAATCAAATTTTCGAGCTAGAAGCTTCAACAATGCCCAAAGTTGGCATATTTTGAGGTTTTTAATGGTTTTAAAGCATTCTCTTTCATATAGAAGCATTAGTTACGCCTTCCTGAAGCATACGCAAAAATTTGAAAATTTGGTCACCATGTTTTTTTCCCCGCTCTAGTGGACCCCATGTGGGGGAAAAAAAACATGGTCAAATTTTTTTACTGGGTTGACGTAGGGGAAAACCACTATTGCCATGTGATAGAGCAAGTCAAATTATGCCCGCATGCCAATTTATAGTAGCCAAAGTTGGATAGTTGGTTAGATATATACTTGCAAACTTTCGAAAATCCTTAGCATTTTGGCCCATTTTGGGAGGTCAACTTTGGTCAAGTACTGTGCTTACAGATTCGAACTCAGAAACCAATCTGGTACTGTAGGGTATACTTCTAGACTTGCTCTTTCTAATGGGCTATACTAGGCAGCTGCAACTGCTATGGTTGGGGAGTAGGCGACCGTGTTTTTTTTCCCCCTCTTTTCCGGCATGTTTTTTTCCCCCCCCTGACTATATTAAAAAAATTTTAAAACTTTTAATTTTTAGTATGGTAAGCGGGGACCAAGGGAAACCGAAAAACTTTTTGAAAACATTCCTGGGGGAAAAGCGCAAAAGAACCAATTTTGCAAAAAAATATGAGTCGACAATAGGGTCGACAACTAATTATATAGCTTTACCTTACCTACTATATATATATGCTCTTGATACGTACATACATATATACGTATACTTAATTTCCAATTCTACACCAATCCTATTCTAAATTTCACGCAACTAAGCAGAGGTACGGCTTAAACCAAACAAAACCATTATGTCATTAATTTCAAAGGTTCTACTCATCACTTGGGGGGAATCATTATGACCTTCACCATTTGACAGGTAATAAAGACATACAAATTAAGCATATGCTCAAGATGGGGAAAAAAGGTGGCCCCTAATTCAACCTGTAAATCTAGTATCGTAATTGAATAACAAATTGACCCTACTAATATTGTAGGTACGTATATATATATATATATATACGTATACATATATCTGAAGTAAGATTAGACAGATATCGGGAAATTAATTTACTGGAATGCTTAAAATCGTGCTAATTGCATAAATTATTAGCCGATATTGCTGGAGAGTAGCTCTAGAATAAAAGGCAGCTGTCCTCAGTAATTGAAAAATATGGATCTCCCCCTGCCTTAACACAAAGCTTAAACGGATAGACAGCACTTCAAAACCTGACTTACAAATAAATAATTAAGCACAACCAGGGGGGGGGGAGAACTGACATTTAAATTCACAAAATCAAAAATACCCATATAAACCAAAACTAAATAAATTTTAATTTCTACATACAAATGATGTATATATATGAAATAAAGTTATGTATATATATATATATTTCACAAAATTTTCCTCAAGAACATAGACGTCTAGTAATCAACAATAAATAAATTATTGAACACTAAACATAATGAATGCAATTAAAAATTAAATACTAAATATATAAATAAAAAGAAAATCTCCTAATTTCTAGTATATACCTGCTCCCCCCTAAATCAAAACTATACCATATGAACAAACTAAGGCAGTCTTACGGTAGCTTAGAGTTAAGGACTTCCCCTTTCGAGCTGCCGTAAGCTAGAGCTAGCTGTAAGCTCAACTCTACATATCGGAGTTATATTACTTTATCTGGAGTAGTGGAGGGGTAGCAACAAATGCATTCCACTGTGCCCATCATGGGCGCACCCAGGGGGGGTTTTGGGGGTTCCGACCCCCCTCCTTTTTTGTCCGACCCCCCCGGGAATTTTCGGGGAGAAAGCAAAAATTGGGCTATTTTTAGTGCATAAAATTAAAAATTATGAAAAATTTTCGCGCCTGCGGCGCTTTTCTATCTCGATTTTTATAATTTTTGTCGCCTGCAGAACTATTCTATCTCGATTTTTAAAATTTTTCTCGGCTGCGGCGCTTTTCTATCCCGAGTTTTAAAATTTGTCTCGCCTGCGGCGCTATTATGTATTAACGTTTACAACGTGTTGGAACCTGCGGCGCTTTTTTACCTCCATTTTACTGAATTTCCGCGGCTGCGGTACTTTTCTATCTCGATTTCAAAAAAGTGCGTGCCTGCTTTTCTACGTCATGTTTTTTAATTTTTCGCGCCTGCGGCACTATTCTATATCGATTTTAACAATGTAAAATTTTAACAATGCGCCTCGCAGAGCTTTTTATTCAAATCTTTTCAAGCTTTCCAATACAAATTTTGCCATTATGTCAAAGAATTTCTCAACTTTTATTGAAATCTTTTTAAAGATTTCCATTACGGCTTTTTTCAAAATTTCAAAAATTTTCTCAACTTCTGGGGGGCTCCGCCCCCCAGACCCTCCGCGTCGCATTGAGACGACTCCTCAATCTCGTAATTTTTGTGGCTCCCAAAACGAACTCTTTGTTGAAAACTTCGCCACCTCCACCCCCCCCGCGTAAACGTGTCAGGCGAAGGCAAAAATTTTTTTCCGGCTCGACCCCCCTCTTTTCAAAATCCTGGGTGCGCCCCTGGTGCCCATCATATTTTATTTCTAAGTTACCTATATAACTTAGAAGAAATTTTCCAAAGTGTATCTTAACAGTAAGTTAACTTATTTGTAATACGTATAAATTAGGTATTATATAATAATCAAATGACAACATAACTTTAAAACATGTATGTACATAATTTTTTGAAATATATAATATTACTCCAAACCGCCGCCAATTCTTTCAAGTTCCAGGGTTCCACTTTACTATTTCAAAGTGGACATGCATATACGAAAAGACAAGTATATATAACGTGTGCTTATTCGTAATTAGCAAATTTTTGACAAAAATTTCAAACTTTAATAGTGTCTATTCTTCAAAAATTATAATATATAGATTATTTGGTTTGAAAATGTGCAACCAAAACCATGCAACTTTGGTAAAGCTTGGCTTGACGAAAAAAGCGTCAGAACCAAAATAATAATCTAAACTTGATAACTTGAGAAAGTTTTCGTGATCCGGCCGGCCCGTGATCCTAAGTTTTCAAGAGAAATCCAAATAAAACTGGAATATCCATACGCAAAAAACATAGTAGTGTCTATCTCTAAATAAATACAACAATTTTAATTTTAATTAATTATTTAATTTTAATTAATTAATTAGTTAATTGCAGATTTCTCAAATGTCCATCAACGGCCGCTACCGTTGCCAGTCCTCAGAGTCAGAGGTCAGCTCAACCAGTGACGATTTGATTGACAGCCATGACCGGTCACGTGACAGCTACCAGCGGCCAGCAGCCAATCAGAAATCAGGAGGGAGCTCCGGGGGGTCGGGGGGCTACAAGCGAGCCAGTGAGCGGCCAGCTGCCATAGTGGCCAAACGAAATGCCCGGGAAAGGGGGCGGGTTCAGATGGTCAACGATGCCTTTACGGCGCTGAAAAAACGGCTGCCCACGCTGAAAAATCGCACCAAACGCGTATCGAAACTGAAAATACTGAAAGCTGCCCTGTCCTATATGGCTTATTTACAGGTACGTATAAATGGATAAAGGTTAATAAAAGTATACCATAAGTATATATATAGTGAATAGGCGTGCTTTTTATTGTATAAATAGTAGTGATGGTGATGGACAGCGGATATTTTTTCATTTCCGGATATCCGCCTATTTTGCTTTAACGGATATCCGGATATCAGCCTATTCCAAACCTAACTTAAAGAAAATTATTCTATTTTGCAATTAAAATTTCATTTTTTCTGGCAATTTAATTCTAATTTCCATCATACAGCCAAGCCAAAACCTTGGTTTCAAAAATATTTTTGGATAAATTTATGAAAAATATTTTAAAATTTTCAAAATTTTTCAAAAATTTACTAATTGTTGTTACTTCTCTTACATGGAGACAGATATCCGGATATTTTACTCAAATCGGATATTATTCGGATATCCAGTGCCCTGTCCTCCTACTGGGCAATTTTTACAAAATAGAAAAAATAGGAAAAATAGGAATTTTCGAATGTAAAAATAAGAAAATATAGGAAGTTCAATCAATGAAGCCTATTAGGCGAGCCGTACTGAAAACACCTAGCCTACTTCCCATTAATGGGCCCCCAATGAACACTGCCAAAAACTAAGCCAAGGTTTAGTAATAAGTTAAGAGTAAAACAAGTAAGGAATCTAAAAAAATTAAGAAAATGAAGACGGTAAAAGCGAACTACAAAACGTAAGAGTTAGCCAAAGACTGATCTACAGAATTTACGCTAAAGGAACATTTTATAAAATTAACTTTTCAATAGGATGCAAAAACCATGAAGTTTTGGTTGCAGGTGCAGTCAAAGACTTGCCGCCGAAGCCGAAAATGTTTGAAAATCATCCGGGATTAAAGCATAAACTAAAACATCGTTTCAAGGCACTAAAACTGAAATCATGCAAAACTTGTGAAAAATAATGAAAAAATAGGAAAAATAGGAGGCCTGAGTGCCCCATCACTAACAACAGATAATTTGTTTAGTTTAAAATTAAAATTTCTACGATTTTGTCATCACGGACAGTCTGAGCTCCGGTGCCGGTGCGGGGGAAATTTTTCAGCACACATCACTCACTAGTTCTTGTACAGACATCTCAAACGAACGTGTATATACCCACATAAAGTGCATTAAGTGTATACAGACTAAAAATAACTATTTTTAAGCATTTTGATAAAACAGTTTGTTCCCGCCCCCTCACCCACAACAGACTTCATTTCTCTAGAAATTTTGGCCGACGAAGAAATCCTGCAGCAAACTGCGATTTCTGAACGAAATGTTAACTTTTTAGTAGTCTAGTGATGAGCACAGGATAACCGGAAAATATCCGATTGGATACAAATATCCGGATATCCGTCTACATGTCAGACAAGTATACAACAAAAAATAGCAAAAATTCTTGACTAAAATTTGAAAAACTTTTCAAAAATTTCGCAGAAAATGAGAAAAATATTTTTCAAACAAAGGCAGCAGCTAGATTACATGATGGCGGATATCTGTTTACGAAAAAAAGGCGGATATCTGGATCTGAAAAAATATCCGGTGGTGCCCATTAAATAGTTACAAACTAAAAAATCTAAAAGTCTCAAACACTTATATATTTCTAAAACACAATCTGGCTTATCCCTAGTGGGGGGTGGGGGGCAGCCCCCCATTCGGCGACCTTCCTCCCATTCGAGGAGATTCCACCCATTAAAAGCCCTCCATAAAATCCGGCCTCCTTCCCCATAATCCCAAAAATTGCCGAATTTTACCATTTTTACACTAAATTTTCAAAACATTTTCCGGCTTCGCCAGATTTTTGATTGAATTTTAGCTATTTTAGCTTAAAAACACCTAAAATTAGGCATTTTTAGCGATTTTTAGCAGTTTGTACACAAAAAACCTACAAAAATTCGAAAAAATTTCTAAAAAATGGCCTCTCACTTTGGGCGAGCCCTCCATAAAAAATTGCCAAGGGATAAGCCAGACAATCAGAAACCGAAAGACCGTCCCTGCACAAAACCAACATTTTGACAAAACTCTATTATGCAATTGTTAACACTAACTTATCGTTATTTTGTCAAATGATGATTGTTATATAAATACAAAAACACTACGGTATTTATTTACAACACACTAAAAGCTGTAAGGAAAGCATAGCAGGTCATTATCAGTGCATAATAACGACCCCTCGACATTTCCTTTTGTATATAACAATTCCTATAGCCATCCGTTGCAAACAGCAATTTCAAATCCGAACCCTAATATGAACCTTCAGTTGGGCTGGACTTGAAAGATGGCACACAAAGAGCAAAATCCTTATTTCAAAACTTATTCCAATTTCCAAAACACTGTATACTTCTTTTTACCTGAACAATAATTCCTCAGAATTTCAAAGGCTAATCCTCAACTACGGAGGTCTTATTTTCATAAAAAGGAGGATAAATACAACTGGGGAACGGAAAAAAAGCCGTTAGCGGGCAGAGGATATGTTAAGCTTTCCAAGCACACAGCATATTTACACTTGTCGTACTCTTATGCTAGCGTTTTCCTACAGGGGAAACCCCGCAGAAAAATATGGCTTTGAGGGTTTTCAAAAATTTTATCGACTGCGCCGGATTTCTTGTCCTTTTTTAGCAGTTTCCAGCTATTTTAAGTTTAAATTCAGCTTAAAAATAGGTACATTTTTAGGTCAGCAGCAAGAAATGGCAAATTCTTTACGCAAGCTTCCTCGAAAAATTCTCTCCCCCGCCCATCGGAAATTTTGGTTTAGGAAAGGCCAGTTATGTTTTATATATTGCATCTACGTATTCCAGATAATATAAACCAAAGCTATAATTACACACAACTACATATCAACTCTATATATTTAAGATTATCCTTTTTTTCTAGGACCTGCTGGAAGCCGATCACCATGTCAACATGATGCGCCAGTGTCAGTACCACATGACGCGACGATTGGGGGGAAGCGGGGTGCCACCCCCACCCCTAGGCCCATCGGGCCTGGGGGGCAGCTGTTACCCCCCGAGCGGGGGCGGGGGTTTCAGCGATCCCGTAGACAGTATGACACGCGCTGACACCGACGGAATTATCAACGGTGATGGTTGTTATTCGATGGAAAGTGATGGTTGGTCGAGCACAGGCAATATTCACAGCAGTTATCATCAAACCCCCTACTACTACTAATTAATCAGAGATTACAATTATGTATTTAATTAGCGACTACTAATTAATCAGATTAATTAGATGGATTATAATTATTTAAGCAGTGACAGATGTAATGTGATAAAGGTATTACCGCATGCTGGTGTATATATATGTACTGTATTTACAATACTAATTATATATAACGTTCACTCTTAACAGCACTTACCAGCCAGGTAGATTAATAGGTTAACCAAAATTTAAATTTTAACATCTTATCCTAAGCTGATAAAATTAAAAATTTAGACAAATTCAAATGCCTTTAAAAATATCGCGACGTATATAACAGATTAAATACCAAAAAACGAATGGCCCTTAGACCAAATAAACCACTACTGAGTTGTCTTAGCTTCTTCTACTCGAAGGGGGCGCTTCCCCCACATTTTTGGCTCCCCCCAACTCACTATAAGGAGCCCAGAAAATGCAAACTTTTGAGGATATCTGGTTAACTTTTTTGGCTTCGCCGTAATTTTTTCGTCTAAAATAGTCCAATTTGGCACTAGAAATTGATTCCGGAGCACTTGTTAGCTTAGTTATAGCTGTACACGTAGACAGACAGCATGCTATTTTTACCGTATTTAAGCGTTTAAGGGTATACTATACCTTGGATCCACCCACTAGTTGGGGGGGGGGGTACTCCCCACTTTTTTCACCAAGAAAACGCTCAGGGTGGACCTGGCGATCCCAACGACCTCAGTAGTCATAAACAACATTAAGGAGATAAATTATATACTTCAGTATTAGTCTGGAAACATATTCATATCCAAAAAACTACTGGTAATTTATTTCCAATTCTTTAAAGTTATAGAACATGGCAGGCAAGACAACCCAATTTTCCACACGGACTGATTAATTTAGACACGAACAGGACCTACACATTAAAACTTGTTTGGCAACGAACTGCAATGCAACCGATTCAAACTCTTTTACTTGAATCCTGAGAACAGCAAAACATGAGCATTTGTACAAACAAACTTACAAACAGCAAGAACAAAACTATGCAAAAAATGACAGAAAAAGAGTTCCCAAGTCTCATTTAGAAGCAGTCACCCCCTTACAACTTTTCACCCATTTATAGTCAGCTACATACAGCAACCAGTAAATCTGTAAACTTTGTGACAAAAGTGTTAGCAGAGCAGTATTTCAGCAAGTACGCATTATCAAGAGTACATAATAAAGCTTGACCTCCCCCACAACTGAGTACCGTTAGTCTTCACTTCAAACATTTTTGCGGAGCTACGCTTGCGTGTTGCAGCTCCAAGCAGCAGGCACAATTTATGCGAACTGAGTAGTTTTTGCTTGTGAGATTCAACACGTAAACATAGAGCGAGTGAGCGTACACAATTGTGCAGTGGGTCAGCCGTTATTGTGCAGATGATGCATGCCAACAGATAACTAAGAGGTGACGCTTGTCACACTATTAGATTTGTGTAATCCTGGTATTATTTAATGTAACTTTACTGGTTTAACCACATTAAAATTAGTCTTGAGATTAAAACAAAATCTACTTATGAAACCGAAACGTGAAAGCTTAAAATGGACACAAATTAACCCCGTTCGCGGTAGATTTTAACCTTATCGCTTCAATAAACCCTACAACCCATACTACGACAAGAATTATTAATTTTTTAAATATTTTAAATACAATTATACTTGGTTTGCATTATCCATTGCAAGTCTGAAGAAAATATTAACGACTACCCACAGTTGCTATTAAAACTGAAACACAAAGTTGTCATAGGACCTTTTCAAGAACGGGTAAAGTAGAGTAGAGTTAAAATTAACCATTTAAACCCGTTATAACTCCACCCAAGCATTGACTTTCCCTCTGTTAACTCTTTAATGAATAGGATTGCCTTAATTTTAACCCTTACTCTACCCTAATCTTGAAAAGGCCCACAGAAAGTGTACTAAAATCAGAGCAGTCAATGATAGAAAACAAAACAAAACGAACACCAGAGCAAAGCAGTTTTACAACAGAAAATCGGGGAAACTCCGGTTTTCGGGGGGAGGGAATCAGGATTTCGGTTTCGTCTCTTGATCCGTAACTTTTCGAATCAGGATAAAATCTTCTGGCATAGGATCCGGCTCGTGTTCTCGTTCATACTGATAGGAGCAGGCAATAACCAGCATAGAGCCGTCACCACTGAAAGCCAGGGAGGAAACACTGCTGTCATATCTGGAAGAAAAGAAAAGAGAAAAGAAATCAGAAACCAAATAGTAGGAAAAAATGCGAAAAAACTGAAAATACCTGTCTGTCTCGCAGGACCACCAAACAACTGACCAACGTTCAATGACAAGATCAAACTCAACAAACACTATAAAGTTTCGAAATTTCTAGGAAAATTAAATGTTTTTTAAATTTAAATTTAATTCTAGAACAGTTCAAAAAAGTGGAAAATTACTGAAAACGTCTCGAAAAACGAATCTGCAACCGTTTTGTTCCACCGACAACTTAGCTCTAAACCGAATCCACGACCAAGCTAAAAATCTCCACCCCCCACCCTCATTCAACCCTAAACATTGTCCAATTTTTCCTTTTCAGTTCTAAAATCTCAATACACTGTGGACAAGTTGAAACTTCTCTCAGAATTTTTAGACTACTTAGCTTACAAACATCTAAATCCAGCTATATATATATACATCTCTGGCAATTTTCAGCCACGTATAAATGTAAAATTTTGTACAAATTATTTACTTTCCCGAAGTCTGCCTAATTCCCATGTCCCAATTTCGATTTCGGGCAATTTTAAGCTTCCCAGCAGAACTTTTTCCCAGCCAAAATAGTACAGGTCACAGCTACTACAAAACCATAAGTTACGTACTTTCTAAACTGGCACAATCGTTTCTTGTTATAGGGATCCCAAATGTTCACTATGCCATCAGACCCCCCTGTGGCAAAGGTATTGTGGGCCGAGTGGAAGGCAATGGCATTGACCGGGTGAACCAGTTCTGTGCCCGATTCCTCCTTAACCCGGTGACACTTGAAGGCATACTTGCGTTTCTGGATCTCAGGGTCCAGGTCCATATATTCCACGGCAACACGACCTAACAAACAAAGAAGAGAACATGAAACAATAGAAACACAAGTTGCTATAAAAATAAACAAAAATATGCCACAAAATTCTTGAATGTTGGCAACTAGTGGGAAAAATGCCCTAAACGGGCATGCAATGGCTAGAATAGGGAAAGAAGGAAGGGCGGAAAAATGCCAATATATACGTATATATATACTTGACAGTCGGCGCTGAAAATGATACAAACTAGACTCAGCGCCGAATAGGGAATGCAGTCGGCGATGAAAAGGATAGAAACTAGATTCAGCGCCGAATAGGGAATGCAGTCGGCGCTGAAAATGATAGAAACTAGATTCAACGCCGAATAGGAAAAGCAGTCGGCGCTGAAAATTATAGAAACTAGATTCAGCGCCGAATAGGAAAAGCAGTCGGCGCTGAAAATTATAGAAACTAGATTCAGCACCGAATAGGGAATGCAGGCGCGTAGCGTGGAACAGGCACTTCCTCCGTCCATCCTATTCGCGTGAACTGCTCTGCACTACCCGAGAACGTGGTATATATATATATATACTGCATTTGAAATGAGGCAGGATACAGTATCGTTTGTGTAAGCAAAGTCTGCTTTTAAAGAGTAGAAAGTTCGTTGTTGACTGTGGATCATGAACTAACACAGCTAACATTAGGCAACAGGGAATAGTCTGTTACGCATTTGGACTTTTAATAATTTCGCTCTTAATAGTAGTCTAAAACAATTAAAAGTGTCATTGATCGTTAAAAATGTTGTGTTGGAAAAGCCGATAAAAGTATGTGCCAAAACGAAATCTTAATCTTGTCTATATTATGACACTAAAACGCGATGGCTGCAGATATTCTACTGTCGCGAGGCTCAACTAAGTCTAAAAGTAGACAACCCAGGAACAGTTTCAAGTTTCCTGTATGAGATAAAATTGTACGAGAAAGCAGGCGCTCATATCAACATATTGTAATTCACGAGCATAAAACCCATTCAAAGTTAATGAGATTACCGTATCGAAGGTAACATTGTAAGAAAAATTAACCGTTCAGCTGGATATATCGCAATTCACGCGAATAGGATGGACGGAGGAAGTGCCTGTTCCACGCTACGCGCCTGCATTCCCTATTCGGTGCTGAATCTAGTTTCTATAATTTTCAGCGCCGACTGCTTTTCCTATTCGGCGCTGAATCTAGTTTCTATAATTTTCAGCGCCGACTGCTTTTCCTATTCGGCGTTGATTCTAGTTTCTATCATTTTCAGCGCCGACTGCATTCCCTATTCGGCGCTGAATCTAGTTTCTATCCTTTTCATCGCCGACTGCATTCCCTATTCGGCGATGAGTCTAGTTTGTATCATTTTCAGCGCCGACTGTCAAGTATATATATACGTATATATTGGCATTTTTCCGCCCTTCCTTCTTTCCCTATTCTAGCCATTGCATGCCCGTTTAGGGCATTTTTCCCACTAGTTTCTTGCATTTTTCCGCTTTAGCGTTTTTCTTCGAGGGCTTAATAAAATTAAAAAACTGCCATAAAAACGATTTGAAAAAACCAGATAGAAAGTACATATATACGTACGTATATATCTATTGTAAGCACGTTTAGGGCATTTTTATCATTTCTACGGAGCACTATCTCTTTATATTGGTTTGTGTGTGTAAGGATTTATCTGAAGAGAATTAGGTGCGTGGGGTCGGTATATCGGAAAACAGGCAGAGGGGGGTCCGAACGCCCACGGGGGGCATGGTATTTTTTTACAGGGGGGCCAGGGCACCCCGAAAATGCAAACCCCCCGGATTTTGGGCTTTTGGTTTTGGCTGGGCGATGAAACGCATGGGGCTAGAGCACACTCATCCTTGGTTTATATACTTGCAAGTATACTTCAGCCACTGTTTACCGGAGAAGGGGGGGGTCGTCGCACTGCATGGGGTACGGAAAATTTAAAAAACCGCAACTGTTTCTACATCAGAAAACGTTTAGTAAAGATTTTCCAGAAAACAGGAAGACGGGGGCCGAACTCCCAGCGGGGGGGGAGGGGGTCGTCGCGCAGCGTGGGGAACGGAAAATTTGAAAAAACGCAATTGTTTCTACATCAGAAAACGTGTACAGACGGGTTATCGGAAAAGAGGATGACGGGGGGCCGAACTCCCATCGGGGGGGGGGTCGTCGCGCAGCGTGGGGAACGGAAAATCTGAAAAAACGCAATTGTTTCTACATCAGAAAACGTTTACAGACGGGTTGTCGGAAAAGAGGATGACGGGGGGGCGAACTCCCACCGGGAGGGGGGGGGGTCGTCGCGCTGCGTGGGGTACGGAAAATTTGAAAAAACGCTATTGTTTCTACATCAGAAAACAAAACGATTACAGAAGGGTTATCGGAAAAGGGGTACGGAAAATTTGAAAAAACGCATTTTATTCTACACCAGAAAACGTTTAGTAAAGATTTTCCGGAAAACAGGAAGACGGGGGCCGAACTCCCAGCGGGGGGGGGGGAGGGGGTCGTCGCGCAGCGTGGGGAACGGAAAATTTGAAAAAACGCAATTGTTTCTACATCAGAAAACGTGTACAGACGGGTTATCGGAAAAGAGGATGACGGGGGGGCGAACTCCCACCGGGAGGGGGGGTCGTCGCGCTGCGTGGGGTACGGATAATTTGGAAAAGGCCACAGGCCGCTGCGTCCACTTTGGAAGGGTCCTCCAATGACAAAAAATGTTCGCCTCACCAAGGGCTTTCATTTGATACCAAAGTTGGAAATTTTTAAAAAAATCGATTTTTGACCAGCCCGGACCCTGGTCAGGGCGCCACAGGCCGCTGGGCCCACTTTGGATGGGTCCTCCAATGACAAAAATGTTGGCCTCACCAAGGGCTTTCATTTGATACCAAACTTGGAATTTTTTTAAAATATCGATTTTTGACCAGTCCGGACTCTGGTCAGGGCGCCACAGGCCACTGGGTCCACTTTGGAGGGGTCCTCCAATGACAAAAAATGTTCGCCTCACCAAGGGCTTTCATTTGATACCAAACATGGCCACTTTTGGAAAAATCGATTTTTGACCATTTTGGACCGGTCCGGACCATGGCCAGGGCGCCACAGGCCGCTGGGACCACTTTGGAGGGGTCTTCCAATGACAAAAAATGTTCGCCTCACCAAGGGCTTTCATTTGATACCAAACTTGGCCACTTTTGGAAAAATCGATTTTTGGCCATTTCGGACCGGTCCGGACCCTGGTCAGGGCGCCACAGGCCACTGGGGCCACTTTGGAGGGGTCCTCCAATGACAAAAAATGTTCGCCTCACCAAGGGCTTTCATTTGATACCAAACTTGGCCACTTTTGGAAAAATCGATTTTTGGCCATTTTGGGCATGGTCCACGGTCCGGACCCCTGGCCAGGGCGCCACAGGGGTCCGGGCGAAGCCTACTATAGTCTATGCTGTAGTGCCCCCGCACCCCACCCCAAACCCCAAATAAGAGAGACCTGCTCACTGTAGATATCTGTGTAGAAGAGGTTAAAGTTGGAGTTGCGTCACGGTAGGGCCCACCACCATCAGGGTGCCCCCCAGCCACATGGATAGGTCCTACAGCGAAACTAATGGGCCC
The DNA here is from genome assembly GCA_030248195.1 of Trissonchulus latispiculum. Taxonomy (NCBI): domain Eukaryota; kingdom Metazoa; phylum Nematoda; class Enoplea; order Enoplida; family Ironidae; genus Trissonchulus; species Trissonchulus latispiculum. The sequence goes on from JASAND010018663.1 coordinate 49,911, forward strand.
TTTAGATTCACCATATAGGGGTTCCTATTCGAATACGAAACCTCAGCCCAACAGCTCTTATGTATAGGGCTGCATACTCCGTAGGCCCAGACCCCCCCTTTTACACGTTAACTAGTGACCCCCGGCCAGAAAATTACAGGGGCCAGATCCAAAATTCATATAGCCTATCCGGATAAGGGTCATGGGGCAATGCTCCACAAACAACCTCAGACCCGTCGGCCTGCCCCAGTTCAAGAAGACCCGAACAGAAGGATTGACCATTTTTGAAAAAACTATCTTCGAAAAAATCGAAATCCTGCTATGTACACAGACCTATGGGGAGGCCCTACCTACTCCATACTCATTTCCCCAAAAATGGGGAAAAAGTTGTTCAAAAAAACCCCATATGGTATAGGAAATCTAAGACCTCCGACCCCTAGGGTGGGGGGGGGGGGGGAAAATGGAGAGAAAGTCGTGTATTGAAAAATTGAATCTGTCATATCTCAAAAACGGCTCGGCCGATTTTGCTCAAATTTGCACAGCATGTACCCCTCGTGAAGGGGTTTCTACTGGTACAATATGAAGGCTCTACCTCAACTCCTCCGCCGGCAACAGGGAAAACTATTTTCCAAGAGGCGCAATACGCCTTTTTTCCCCTATTCTAGGTAGTGCGCTGACGCGCACTACCTAATGTTGAATGTATTGTAAAAAATGTTGATTCGTGACAATTTTTGAGAAATCTGCGAATATGATGAGTAAGCCCTAGCCGACTTGGGCAAAACTGCTAAACTCCAAAATAGTCCAAAATCTGAAAATCTAAATGGACTATGTATACGTATGTATAACATCAGAATATTACATTGCATAGCCCCAACATTCCTATTTCCAATCCAAAAACCGGTCAAGTTAAAATTATCCATTCTTTGCACAAAATAAACCTATGACAAATCCGCCAATTATTACCTTCAATCGAGCTGAGCACATAGCCAATCTTGTTGGGAAAGGCCCGGATACAGCGCGTCTGATATTTGAGGGAGGAGTCGCGTCGCTGCTCCGGTTCCTGGGGATTTCGCAGATCCCAGATCCAAACCTTCCGTCCGGCCGTCCCCACAATCATACGTTCCCCACAGCTGGACATGGTATAGACCTGAAAAAACCCAACAAAATATCGCGGCCAAAAATCGCAAATTAACTGGATCAAACTTAGATACTTCTAGAAAACGACAGTGAAAATTTCTTAAAAATCTCCCTTTAAAACATATATACCTTATCAGGCTGTATAAAGGTGGACACGTTGGCGGTTTTGGACCGGGGGTCCCACAACCGGACAGAGCCATCCCAGCTGCCTGTGGCAATCAGATTCAGCTCAACATTGTGCTCCACACAGCGCACCGGTGCTTCATGAGATCCAAGGATTTTTTCTAAAATAAATAATCTATATAAAAAATAAATAATAATAAAATAAAAAATCAGATACAAACAACTATATATATAAAGTCAGCGAGGGGAAAAGGGCAAATCAACTGGGTCCTACAAGGCGGAAAGGGGGTGGGGCGTTCCCCATATTCACCCCTCCTCATTCAAGTGAAATTTACTACCACCATCAATCAATAGAGAGGTTGCAATTATGTATATAGTACCTATGTAAACTGCGAAACTTACCGGAATGTGAATTAAAGTCAAACATTTTAACGACATTGTCCAATCCACCGCTCACAGACCGTACTGGATCCTGAAATTAAAACATATCCAGTAGTTCAACTGTTGCCTGTTAGTGACCCAAGAAAATTTGTTAACACGGCTTTTTCACATTTGTACATTAGATACCTACAGTACAGCTCAAAAAAAACTTTATTTTTTGCGAAGTTCGCCTTTTTTGCGAACTTCGCGAACTTGGTGAAATTTCGCCAAATTTCGCGAACTTCGCGAAGAATTTTTCGCGATGTTTCACGAAGTTTTTTCAGTTAGCTAATTGAGGGGTTTTCTCCATAGTAAAAATAAAAAGTTGAGTGGGCAAGCAAAATTTCAATTTTGCTTTGATTCAAATCCAAACTTCACGAATTTCGCGAACTTCTCCAAATTTCGCGAACTTCGCGAAGGATTTTCGCGAAGTTGTTAGTTATAAATAGTGAAAAGCCCGGTAACCAGTTTCAACCTCTTCCAGGAATTCGGGTGTTATCTGGAATGAAAGAAAGCAGCATGGAATGTACGTACGCAATCAGATATAAGCTCTAATTAAACCAACTGACATTTTGTTGTAGACCTTTATAATGAAGAAGCTTTGTTGATTTAAAAGCAAAAAATCATATCCAATTTTTGTCAGCTTTTCTTTCTGAATGGAATTTCTGACATCAAACTTGCACAAGCTACGACCAAAACATTTCAAAGATTTCTGAAGAAAGTTTTCAAAATATATATTTGTAAAAGTTCTAAGTTTCGTCAAAAATCCCAAAAAATTTTTTTGCCAGAATTCTTTACATGCTTAAGGTGGTGGTATCCTTTTGTGCAATGCTTTTGTGCTGATTTTTTTGAAACGCTATAACTTTCGCAATTTCGGGAGTTGGAAAGAGATTTATACATCGTTATCATTTATCATTTATAAAGCTTATTATCTGTATAGTCAAGCGGGGAAAAACCCATTTTAATATGCGGGAAAAACCCCACCTCCAGTGTGCGCTTACCGGTATGAGCTATATAGGATTTTAATAGCATATCTTGAAGAGCATCCAACATAACACTAGAGGCTGTATTATTGTTGCTCCCGCTGCTTCCCCGCAAATGTTTAGGGACTTTGAAATTTTTGAAACTTTTGGTCCGTCCAAGTGCCGAAATTTGGCAAAATTTGGCTGGTCACCCTGAACTACTGGAAAGACCTAGACCAAAGCGGATAGTATGTATGTGTAGGGCATCTGTTGGGCTTCATGATGATATATGCCACTTGCCACACTGCTCTAACCCCCAGGCTTAATATATTCATCAGGCATGCCAAACTTGGTAATGGTCCAACATTGCTAGGAAATTAAGATCTTTGTCTACGAAAACCTTCTTATTTTCTCCTGTAATTTATAATTTTATCGTCTTCTGCATTAACTTGCAATGATAAGATACACCTCCTGCCGTATTAACCGTCAAGAAATTGAGAGTATTACTTATGATGGGTGGCAAAATCGCACAAAAGTGTTCAGGGATCATCCAGTTTATGAAACCGTCAGAAATGCCCACATTTCAAGTCATAAAAATGTTGTTTATGGACCCAATTTTCCTGTTATCCGCATGATTTGCCCCCTAGGAATATTTGCCATCATTCCGCCACAGGGCCAAGCCATAATGGCGTTTTTGGCAGCGGAAGGTATTGAGGGGTACCATCACAGTTCAAATGAGTAAACAATTACACAGTTGTTATTTTTGCACATTTTGTCAATGACTATTATATAATTGGGATGCGTTGCTTAGGCTAGATTTGGCCGAAAAACCATTTTGGCAAAACTGCGATTATTTTGTTTTGAACATAGATTTCTCAAAAACTACAACCCAACGGATTCGCGTGATTTTGACTGGATGAAAATTTGCACTATTGCCGAAGGACATCTTTTAGTTTGGGCTAAAACCTTCCAGTTGCGAGAAAACTGGATACAAAGTTGCGAAATTTCGTGTCACCGCACATTTGTCGTATTTTCTGGAGTATTGAGACTTGTTGAGCCAAATCATAAAATGTCCCTCGGTCCACATGTCCTTCATATCATGGCACAAGAAGAAATTTAGCCCGATTCTACAGTCTTCAGAAATCGATGTTCAAAAATTTTTGGTCTATATTCAGCCTGTTAGATGTCAGTATGTCAAAAAATTTTTGCTATTTTTTTGCTAATTTTGCTAGTTTCGTGAGCTCATCCGAATGTATAGTCAAGCGGGGGAAAACCCACTTTTTCTTTCTTGGACCAGAACTTTCGACTGGTTTGGGCTAGCACGACTTTGATACTATATTTAATTAGGGTTTGCCCTAAGCTTTCGAATGAGGTATAGTTTGTCTCTCTAGGCCCAGTCATTATGGAGAAATCAAAGTTATCCGTGTGCGTTCAAACCCAATGCGGAAAAAACCCATCGGTGGGGAAAACCCCACCCGGATTTTTTTGCTGGAAGCGTGCCAGAACAATTTTGACGGTGCCATTCGAAAAAGCTGGTTGTTTTTAGTAGGTCTACATCGAAAAATACCAATATTTTAGAAAAATTTCAGAGAAAATTGAATTTTGAAAATTTTGTATGTTTAACAAGTAAACATAGGCAAATTTTGGAAATTTTTAAAAATTGTTTATTTTCGCCAGTTTAAACATCTTATAGTGTAGAAAACACATTTTTCTTGTATTTAGAGCCAAACTAGAGCAATTTTACTGCAAAAATAAGCATTTATGGCCAAAATTGAAATGTCCAATTTCGAAAATTTGGAGCACTCACAACAGAACGAACCCAGGTAAAACCTATAGCAGTTTAATCTATAGGCTCTATTAAACAACTGTATGTTTATGTATGTATGTTTTCTATTAAACAAATGTATAAGTTTGACCTTTCCTGCTAACGGTTAGAAAAATATTCAATTTTGAAAAGTGGGTTTTTCTCCCGCCGATGGGTTTTTTCCCGCCAACTCTAGGTCACCCCCAGGTCGCACCAGAGGGGTTAGAGCAGTGTGGCAAGTGGCATATATCATCATGAAGCCCAACAGATGCCCTACACATACATACTATCCGCTTTGGTCTAGGTCTTTCCAGTAGTTCAGGGTACTCAGCCAAATTTTGCCAAATTTCGGCACTTGGACGGACCAAAATTTTCAAAAATTTCAAAGTCCCAAAACATTTGCCGGGAAGCAGCGGGAGCAACAATAATACAGCCTCTAGTGTTATTTTGGATGCTCTTCAAGATATGCTTTTAAAATCCTATATAGCTCATGCCGGTAAGCGCACACTGGAGGTGGGGTTTTCCCCGCTTGACTATACAGATAATAAGCTTTAAAACCATGTATAAATCTCTTTCCTACTCCCGAAATTGCGAAAGTTATAGCGTTTCAAAAAATCAGCACAAAAGCACTGCACAAAAGGATACCACCACCTTAAGCATTTAAAGAATTCTGGCAAAAAATCTTTTTTTTGGGATTTTTGACGAAACTTAGAACTTTTACAAATATATATATATATATATATTGAAAACTTTCCTCAGATAATCTTTGAAATGTTTTAGTCGTAGCTTGTGCAAGTTTGCTGTCAGAAATTCCATTCAGAAAGAAAAGCTGACAAAAATTGGATATGAATTTTTGCATTTAAATCAACAAAGCTTCTTTAACCTAAGTTTTGAGTAGACTAATAACCGTGCCGGATGCCCAACAAAGTTTCAAAATTTTATTTTGAATTTAATAAGTTATACATATATACACGGTGAAATCTTGGGCTAGTTTTTAACTGTTACTTGATTCCAAAGAGGGACGCGTTACACGAACTAGGATACACTAACAGAGTTTTAGGCGCACTCGGAGCTATTATCATCACTGTAGCGGATTATAAAGGTCTACAACAAAATGTCAGTTGGTTTAATTAGAGCTTATATCTGATTGCGTACGTACATTCCATGCTGCTTTCTTTCATTCCAGATAACACCCGAATTCCTGGAAGAGGTTGAAACTGGTTACCGGGCTTTTCATCCGGGCGAAAATCCTTCGCGAAGTTCGCGAAATTTGGAGAAGTTCGCGAAATTCGTGAAGTTTGGATTTGAATCAAAGCAAAATTGAAATTTTGCTTGCCCACTCAACTTTTTATTTTTACTATGGAGAAAACCCCTCAATTAGCTAACTGAAAAAACTTCGCGAAACATCGCGAAAAATTCTTCGCGAAGTTCGCGAAATTTGGCGAAATTTCACCAAGTTCGTGAAGTTCGCAAAAAAGGCGAACTTCGCAAAAAATAAAGTTTTTTTTGAGCTGTACTGTATGCAATGCATATATATATATATACGGGCGTATCCGGGGAGGGGTTTTGGGGGTTGAAACACCCAAGGCCGCACCCAGGGGGGGGGGGCGGGTTCAAGGGGTCTAGACCCCCCCCCTTTTGGAATGACAAAAAGGAAAATTTTTGCTATTTTTATGGCAAAAACTGCTATATAGTCAAGCGGGGAAAAAACCCACTCGCCAATGCGGGAAAAAACCCACCCCCAGTGTGGGCTTACCGGTATGAGCTACATATCTAGGATTTTAATAGCCTATCTTGAAGAGCATCCAAAATAACCCTGGAGGGTGTATTATGGCAGCTCCCACTGCTTCCCTGCAAATTTTTTGGGACTTTGAAATTTTTGGAAATTTTGGTCCGACCAAGTGCCGAAATTTGGCAAACTTTGCCGGGCCACCCTGAACTACTGGAAAGACTTAGACCAAAGCGGATTGTATGTACCTATAGGGCATCTGTTGCGCTTCATGACGATATATGTCACACTGCTCTGACCCCTCCGGTGCGACCTGGGGGTGACCTGGAGTTGGCGGGAAAAAAACCCACGGCGGGAAAAAACCCACTTTTCAAAATTAAATTTTTTTCTAACCATTGACCGGAAAGGTCAAATCAATACATACATTTGTTTAATAGAGCCTATAGATTAAATTGGTATAGGTTTTACCTGGGTTTGTACTGTTATGGGTGGTCCAGGGGGTCTAAATCGGACACGGTGCCATTTCAAGCCAAAATTTCAGTTTTGACCAAAAATGCTTATTTTTGCCTTAAAATGGGTCTAGTTTGGCTCTAAATACAAGAAAAACACGTTTTCTACACGATAGGATGCTTAAACTGCCGAAAATAAACAATTTTTAAAAATTTCCAAAATTTGCCTATGTTTATGTGTTAAAGATACAACATTTTCAAATGACCATATGACCTCAATTTTAGTACAAAAAATAATATATTTTGATGCAGTTGTACTAAAAACAACCCGCTCTTTCATTTGGAATGGATAGAAATGCTCCTGGCAACTTGCCAAAAATTTTTTGGGGTGGGTTTTTTTCCCGCATATGGGTTTTTTCCCGCATTGGGTTTTTTCCCGCCAGTTTGGGACAATTTTTCTCGCTAACGTCACACCCTAGAGAGGTGTTCTATAGCTCATAAGAAAGCTTACGACTAGGCCTAGCTACCTGTATAATCAGCATTTCGATATGTCAAACCATTAAAAAGTTCTGGCCAAAAATCTGAAAAGTGGGTTTTTTTCCCGCTTGACTATATATTTTATAAAAGTTTTCGCGCCGTCGGCGCGATAATTCACTTTTTGCAAGAAATAAACGTCCAGTGTACTGTTTTTTGGGCAAAAATGCAAAAATTCTTCAACTTCTGGGGGGCCCCGCCCCCCAGACCACCCTTGCGTTTTACCTTGGACCCCCCCCCCTTTTCAAAATCCTGGGTACGGGCCTGGAAACACCTTGTACTTTTGGGTAGTCCGAAGGAAAATTTTATCAAAAACCACATTAGAAAAAGTGTATATATATTTTCATGAAAACCCCTTCTATATCAGTAAAGCATCCATTTTCAAAACCCCCTCCTTTTCAAAATCCCGCAACGCATATCCACATTCAACTTCTCGAACCGAAAACAAACAGCGTTACGTAGCGATATGCGCGACACTTTGACATTGCATTTTTTGGTTAAAATCCTGGCACTCTTGATATATATATATATATACAATATATATATATATATATATACCTTTATGCGTTTTCTCAGACAAAACACACTAAAATCTAAATGTTCGTTCACTGTTTAGGCCATTTTCTCCAAAAAAGATGCCCCCCTTCCAAATTTTCTAACGCCCTCTCGCCCTTCCCCGGGAAAAATGTCAACAAACCGAATTCAGCACAACAAATATATATATATACGTACATGAAAAGCACAATCCAGCACAGGGGCAGCATGATTATAGGCCAAACGGATGGCATTCGAATTCACATCGTAGAGGCGAACACAGCAGTCCCAGGAGGAGGCCAGGACAAACTTGGCCCCGTCCGGACCCGGTCCGAAGCAAACCGACGAAATTCCGTCCGTTGGCGGATTGTTGAGACGAAATTCGTTCGGGCCGGAGACAAAGTGGGGCTCTGAGCTCATCATCACATCGACCAAGAAAGAGTGGTACAGGGAGATAGTGGAATGGAATGGATAAATGAAAATTATACGTATTAACGTATATATATATATAAATCTCTAAATATAAATTATGCACTGTAATCAACTTGTAAAATGTTTCAAACTCTTTCCCGTAGACCCCACCCAGTGGCGGCGCCAGGGGGCCCCCCCTTTGCGATTTGGGCCCCTCCCTTTGGGGTGTCGGGCCCCCCCTTTGAAAAATTTTTCAGCTGTTTATATGTATATATATATAATTTGAGTGTTTTTAGGAAATTTTTTAAAAAAATCGGAAACTTTTTGCTAAAAATCGAAAAAGTTTGCAAAAAATCGAAAAATTTTTGCTAAAAATCGAAATATTTTTGCTAAAAATCGAAAAATTTTAGCTAACTTGAGAATTTTTGGGAAATGAAGGTAAAATTTGCTAAAATTGTGGATTTCCCAAAAAAAGGTCTTAAAAAAGGTTTTAAATAGGGTTTTTAAGCAAAATCGCAAAAATTTTTTCTTAAATTTGTGACGAAAACTTTTTACCCCATCCCCCAAATTCCATTTCTCCGGACATTTCTCCTTTGCGATTTGGGCCCTCCCATTTTGGGGTGTCGGTCGGGCCCCGCCCCCCTTGAAAAATTTTTCAGCTGTTGATATGCATAATTTGTGTTTTTAAGAAATTTTTTCAAAAATCGGCTAATTTTTGCAAAAAAGGTCGCGGGATTTTTTGGGTCGGGCCCCCCCCCCCTTCAAAAAATCCTGGCGCCGCTATTCGCCCCCCCCCCCCCCCCCAACTCACACCTATTGTTACACCACCGATGCACCCAACCCCTCCCCTTCATATAGAAGATGGCGCTCAAGCCAATCAAGGCACTAATTTAGTTGAGAAACTTGTATATAATATATCTAGATTTAGCTATAAATATATACCAATTTTCGGCTACCGCTAATCTAGTTCTATGTCAGTATATCATTAGAAAAACACAAAATCATAAAGCAAAAACGTAATATATGTTAGGGATCTCACCCTCCACTTGAGGAAGACTCTATATTTTATAGTCAAGCCTACCTATTCGAGATGAGCGGACAAGCAGCAGTCTTATATATAGCTTAACATAGCTTATATCAAAACTTTCTAAAACAGATGTGTGCTAATGTTTTTATTTCCAAAAATTGATAGGTTTTCATTGAACACGGAAATTCTAGTATTTGCTGTTTTGTACGAATTTTGATTTCATTCAAAAACTAATTATTACTCAATTGTATTTGTTATAAATAACTATTGAACAAATTATAAACTTCATGCTGATGGTACTGTTTTGCACAGGTTTTTTGAGGCGTTCTGTATTATTGTCTTTTGGTGTTGAGATAGGAACTATGCCACTATGCATCATTTTGAAGCTTCTGCATTCTGCTTGCTCACTGTGTTTAAGGTGGTAGTACCACTACCGGGGTGGACTTTGAACAGATACTGTGAACTAAAAACTTAATCAATCGCTTTGAAATTTGGCATAATTGTTCTTTATTATGTTTTGCATCAGATGAGCTGATCTAAGACGCTGCGGGGACTGGCTTGCTGTCTACACAATAGGAAATGTATTAAAAGCTTTAAACTTAAATATCTCCTTCAATCCTTTATGAAATCATTTGAGATTTTCAGTATATGGTTAGTTTACATATACGCTCAGGCCGTTTTTTTAGTTTTTCGTAAAAGTGAGTTTTCCGTTTTTTAGAGTGTTTTGAAAATTTGTAAAATTGATATCTTGCTTAATATTGCGTTTTTCTAAAAACCAAGAAAACGGCCTGAGCGTATGCTGATGCAAAACATATTTGGAAAATTTGGTCCATTTTGACTGAAGGAGTGACGAGAAAATCAAAAACAAAGATTCAGTAATTTTTCATTGTTTGCTTTGGTTTTCGAAATTTCCAATGCTTTCAAGCAGCTGCAAAGTGCTTTCTATTAACTAATGGACATAAATAACGCAAAAGGAACCGTTAAAACCCAATAGATTTAATTTTCGGATATACTGTTTTTACTTTACATTATGTGTGCAAACGGTCAACGTAATCGAGCTATATCAGCTATATATCAGCTATTCAGCGTCAACCGCTTGTAACTTTTGATAGAAACCACGTACAGAAGAGATATGCACATCATTTTAAAGCTCTTTTTATGCTCTTTCACATGGCAGATTCAAATTTAGGATACAAGGCTTAAATAAAATTTTGATTATTTGCGCATGCGCTAAGCCATGATGGTAGCTGGCAAATTATGAACTCTCAGGCACCAAAATTTTATGCAAAGATAGCCTGCCAACCAAATGTGTTTCACCACTAGTTTCGTCATGTTTGCTTCATTTATGCCATGATTAGGTCGAAAATCCCGCTAGTGGTACTACCACCTTAAGGGGGCGCTTCCATTATCGGGATTATTGATGTAAAATTTGGACCGATTGCTCAATTTTAAAGAAATCCCAACTGAAGTTACTTTGGTTGGAGGGGCATCTTTTGACAAAATTTCGGCAACGGAAACCACGTGCTTGGCTAGCTACCGGTATGGCTTATAATTTCGAAATTTTATTAAAACTGCAAACGACAACGTCGAATGTACTAGGTGAAAGCGCATAAAAAGCTCGTTACAACGATATGCATATCTCTCTTGTACGTGGTTGCAATCAAAAGTTACAGCCGGTTGAATATATGACAACGTTACGTTTACCATTCCCAACGCGAATGCCAATGTAAAAACCAATCGTTCGCAAATGAATTCTACAGGGATTTTCACGTTGCTTTTGTGTTGGATTTGTTTATTATTTTATGAAATACACTGTGCGACTTATTAAAAGCATAACATTTGCGAAAAAATGAAGTGATTAGTGCAAAACTTTTCATTTTGATTTTCTCATAAATGCTGCGACCAAACTCGCTCAAATTTTGCATGCACGTTAATTTGACAGGTACGCAGGGGCAATTTTTTTAGTTTTTGTTTAAACCGTATATTCCGTGAGATATAGACTTTCAAAGTTTTCGAATATTCATAAAATACTCAAAACTGCATAAATCGAAAAACTGAAAAAATTGCCCCTGGGTTATGTTCATTTACGCATTTGTGCCAAATTTGAGCTAATTTCATTTAGCCGTTAATGAGTGACAGCGTTTTAAAAATTTCAGCTGATCCCTCTTGTGTAGGTCGCAAGCCAAGCGTTGGATTATTCAAATTCTAAATATTGTTAGCATTTAGCACCAGCTACCTATGCTGAACGTTTCAAATAGATTCCTTGGAAAATAAACTCAGGAGAACCCTTCCCGGGAATGCAAGCGCCCCCCTTAAGGTGGTGATTCCTTTTGGGCACATATTGTTGATTGACGGCGTAAACCAGGATGAAATTCAACGAAACTTTCCAAAATAAGTTGTTTTAGCGTTCTAACACCCTCTGCGCAATCGCGCTTCAAAAATTCAACATTTGCGTTCAGGGCGGTTTTTGCCAATTTCTGAAAGTTTGGCAGCAGCTGCATGGCTATGACTATATCCATTCGAAAGAACTCGTTAAACTCTACAATTTTGCTTTTGGAAGCAACTTTCGAGCTTTTCCCTATCGTGAGATATAGCCAATTTTCTTATTTTGGCGTCAAAAACTTGTCCTTTCTGCAGAAATCAAATAATCCACTACTTCTTGAGCTATGAAAGCCGTAAAATTTAACTAAGGGTGTCGATTTAAAGGTCTCACAGAGGCCAATTATCGGAGGCATGACCATCGTACAATTGCTATCCCTTAGGCTGCTATCACAAAAAATGTAGTTTTTGCAAAAACACGACCAAATTTTTTCCAGCGATTGTGCAGAATTTAGTATGCAAGCTAGAGAGTTGCCACTTAGCAGATGTGTTCTACACAAAAAATACCCCGGGACCCTTTTTTAGTTGCCCCGATAGCTGCTTTCTAACTAAAGTAGTGGCTTGCCAAAGTAGTGAAAAGTAGGCAAAATCCAGGTTGCGCAGACATTTTAGTTTATTTCTCCATAACGAAGAGCGATATCACAATAACTAAAAAAGGGTCCCCAGCTATTTGATAGAGGTATCGAATGCTCTAACCGAAAAATTTACTTCAGCCTGCAAAAAATCTGAAAAATTATACTTCTTCTAAAAATACAGGAAAAACATTTTGGAAAGCCAAACTTAGATTGATTGTACTCATTAAAAAGAGAATATGTTAAGCTACATTTTGATATAAAGATGACTTCTTAACTCCAAATAATGAATGAATAATAGTGGTTCAAATTTGATGTCTCCAAAAGGAATCACCACCTTAAGGTGTTGGTTTCCTTTCGGGTATTTTCGACTCAGACGGCTTTAATCCTGTACGTAAATGGTTAAAACTCACGAAATAACCTATTTCCGTGCTCTTTAATATTCTGGAACCAGTCCCGTATTTTTCAGAAAGTTTTGGTTTTTGGCCTTAGGCTCCCAGTAGGTAGACAAGACACGGGATTGGTTCTTTTGGCCGGAAAGAGTACACGGAAATGAACATTTTTGCTTCTACAACCTTTGAGCTAGCTCCAGCAGTTAAGTCAGTATAAGCAAAAACTGGTTTTAGGGTCAAAAAATGGCCATTCTCGAGGAAACCAGTTTTTTCAAAATAACTGCCACATGTATAAGGTGGTAGTACCACTACCGGGGTGGACTTTGAACAGATACTGTGAACTAAAAACTTAATCAATCGCTTTGAAATTTGGCATAATTGTTCTTTATTATGTTTTGCATCAGATGAGCTGATCTAAGACGCTGCGGGGACTGGCTTGCTGTCTACACAATAGGAAATGTATTAAAAGCTTTAAACTTAAATATCTCCTTCAATCCTTTATGAAATCATTTGAGATTTTCAGTATATGGTTAGTTTACATATACGCTCAGGCCGTTTTTTTAGTTTTTCGTAAAAGTGAGTTTTCCGTTTTTTAGAGTGTTTTGAAAATTTGTAAAATTGATATCTTGCTTAATATTGCGTTTTTCTAAAAACCAAGAAAACGGCCTGAGCGTATGCTGATGCAAAACATATTTGGAAAATTTGGTCCATTTTGACTGAAGGAGTGACGAGAAAATCAAAAACAAAGATTCAGTTTTTCATTGTTTGCTTTGGTTTTCGAAATTTCCAATGCTTTCAAGCAGCTGCAAAGTGCTTTCTATTAACTAATGGACATAAATAACGCAAAAGGAACCGTTAAAACCCAATAGATTTAATTTTCGGATATACTGTTTTTACTTTACATTATGTGTGCAAACGGTCAACGTAATCGAGCTATATCAGCTATATATCAGCTATTCAGCTTCAACCGCTTGTAACTTTTGATAGAAACCACGTACAGAAGAGATATGCACATCATTTTAAAGCTCTTTTTATGCTCTTTCACATGGCAGATTCAAATTTAGGATACAAGGCTTAAATAAAATTTTGATTATTTGCGCATGCGCTAAGCCATGATGGTAGCTGACAAATTATGAACTCTCAGGCACCAAAATTTTATGCAAAGATAGCCTGCCAACCAAATGTGTTTCACCACTAGTTTCGTCATGTTTGCTTCATTTATGCCATGATTAGGTCGAAAATCCCGCTAGTGGTACTACCACCTTAAGGGGGCGCTTGCATTATCGGGATTATAGATATACAATTTAGACCGTTAGCTCAATTTTAAAGGAATCCCAACTAAACTTACTTTGGTTGGAGGGGCATCTTTTGACAAAATTTCGGCAACGGAAACCACGTGCTTGGCTAGCTACCGGTATGGCTTATAATTTCGAAATTTTATTAAAACTGCAAACGACAACGTCGAATGTACTAGGTGAAAGCGCATAAAAAGCTCGTTACAACGATATGCATATCTCTCTTGTACGTGGTTGCAATCAAAAGTTACAGCCGGTTGAATATATGACAACGTTACGTTTACCATTCCCAACGCGAATGCCAATGTAAAAACCAATCGTTCGCAAATGAATTCTACAGGGATTTTCACGTTGCTTTTGTGTTGGATTTGTTTATTATTTTATGAAATACACTGTGCGACTTATTAAAAGCATAACATTTGCGAAAAAATGAAGTGATTAGTGCGAAACTTATCATTTTGATTTTCTCATAAATGCTGCGACCAAACTCGCTCAAATTTTGCATGCACGTTAATTTGACAGGTACGCAGGGGCAATTTTTTTAGTTTTTGTTTAAACCGTATATTCCGTGAGATATAGACTTTCAAAGTTTACGAATATTCATAAAATACTCAAAACTGCATAAATCGAAAAACTGAAAAAATTGCCCCTGGGTTATGTTCATTTACGCATTTGTGCCAAATTTGAGCTAATTTCATTTAGCCGTTAATGAGTGACAGCGTTTTAAAAATTTCAGCTGATCCCTCTTGTGTAGGTCGCAAGCCAAGCGTTGGATTATTTAAATTCTAAATATTGTTAGCATTTAGCACCAGCTACCTATGCTGAACGTTTCAAATAGATTCCTTGGAAAATAAACTCAGGAGAACCCTTCCCGGGAATGCAAGCGCCCCCCTTAAGGTGCTGGTATCGCTTTGTGTAAATTTAACCCTATAGGTTTTAATTCCTTATGAAAGTGGATGAAACTTTTCAAATGCACTATTTCGGTGCTCTTTAACATTCTCGGACCAGTCCCGCATTTTTAGGTGCAAAGATAAGAAATTTTTGTTTTTTGCCATTATTCTCTCAGCCGATAGTCGAGACACCAGATTGGTTGGGATGGCTGGAAAGAGGGCGCAAAAATGAACATTTTTGCTCTTACAACTTTTGAGCTATCTCTAGTGGTTAAGTCAGTATAAGCAAAAAATGATTTTTGGGGTCCAAAAATGGCCGTTTTCGAGAAAATCAGTTTTTTCAAAATTACTGCCAAATCGTACGGACAATTTTGGTTTATTTATACTCGATCGATACACAGTCTCATTGCACATTTTATCAATGCCTATTAGCCGGAGTTTGTTGCTCTAAGCTAGAGATTTGGCCGAAAAACCATTTTGGCAAAACTGCGATTATTTTGTTTTGAACATCGATTTCTCAAAAACTACCCAATGGATTCGCGTGATTTTTGGCAAAATGAGAATTCGCACTATTGCGGAGGGACATTTTTCTTGGTTTGAGCTAAAACATCTCCAGTTGCGAGAAGACTCAATGCAAATTTGCGAAATTTCGTGTCACCGCACATTTAATGGATTTTCTTGACCGTTAAGACCTGCTAAGCCAAATCCAAAAAAATGTCCCTCGGCCCACATGTCCTTTATAGGACAGCACAAGAAAAAATTTTGGCTCATTCCACAGTTTTGAGAAATCGATGTTCAAAAATGTTTGGTCTATACTCAGCCTGTCAGATGTCAGTATGTCAGAAAATTTTCGCTATTTTTTGGGGGATTTTTACTAGTTTCGTACTCTCATGAGAATCTACAGATTATAAGCTTTAAAATGATGTACAAAGCTCTCTCCAACTCACAAAATTACGAAACTTATGGCGTTTCAAAAAATACCCACAAAAGCACTGCACAAAACGATACCAGCACCTTAAGGTGGTGATTCCTTTTGGGCACATATTGTTGATTGACGGCGTAAACCAGGATGAAATTCAACGAAACTTTCCAAAATAAGTTGTTTTAGCGTTCTAACACCCTCTGCGCAATCGCGCTTCAAAAATTCAACATTTGCGTTCAGGGCGGTTTTTGCCAATTTCTGAAAGTTTGGCAGCAGCTGCATGGCTATGACTATATCCATTCGAAAGAACTCGTTAAACTCTACAATTTTGCTTTTGGAAGCAACTTTCGAGCTTTTCCCTATTGTGAGATATAGCCAATTTTCTTATTTTGGCGTCAAAAACTTGTCCTTTCTGCAGAAATCAAATAATCCACTACTTCTTGAGCTATGAAAGCCGTAAAATTTAACTAAGGGTGTCGATTTAAAGGTCTCACAGAGGCCAATTATCGGAGGCATGACCATCGTACAATTGCTATCAGTAGTGGAGATATGGGGATTCCAGCACCTCCTCCTTCGTACCCTTCTTTGATATTACCGCCAATCTGTCAGACTGATGACAGATTTAAAGAAAACAGCGTCATGCTGCTTTAGAACTAAAGAAACTTTGCCTCAGTTTGCAACACTTTGCTTTGCAACTATTAAACAAGTTGTTTCATGCTGTAAAGCAGTAAAGTAACGGAGAGTTTTTGTGTAGTAAAATTGAAATTTATTTTCTCTATTAAGTTTTCGCATCTCCTGCTTCGTACTTTCCACTATTTAATATAATTTAATAATAATTTAATAAATTCCATAATTTAAAAATTAGAATATTGCGGCATTCAGCCACCGCTTTTCTAGTGCTTTCTACTATGTAAAGTAATACTGAAATTGTTCGATTATTAAATTTCTCCAATACAGCTCTGCTTCGAGGTTGTGGCAAGCCCGTCACTCAGATGACTGATGTTTAAATGACATTCTAGCTTCACGCATGTACATCTCATCATATAACAGTGATTCAATGAATTACATTTATTGCATAAAAACAAACACAGACAAAAAACGTTTTAAAAAGTCTCGGTTTTTAGTCCGTTTCGACGCTTCCCTCATCTTCGGAGAGGTACTCATCCGTATCTGATGCAGTACCATTGACAGACCACAGGTCATCGGAATCATAATCGTGAGCCGCCGGCGGATGATTCTAAAAAATTGAAAATGGATATCAATCACTAGGCTAAGCCTATTTTCGCTTCAACATGAGTTTGGCAATTGTTTCAGAATAATTTTTTCAGAATAAACTATTTTTCATACCCTTTCTTAGACTATTATTCCTCATTTAAAAATGATTCTAACTAAAGTGAGGACTCTAATTCAAAAGCAACTTCAGTACTATTAAGAATTTGGACTTTTATTATAGATTTAACAAAGGAAATTAAATTACGCTTATGCACTTAAAAATAAAAGTTTCATAATTTACTTAAACCAAGGTGTGAAGGGTATCATTTGAAAGCAAATTTTCTGTACTATTGAAAATTTAGTTTTTTATGAGAGGTTGTTTTCCTGCCCAAAATTTGTCTAATTTTCCAAACAGCCTTACAAACTCCAATAAACCTCCCGTCCCCTGATTTGAAGGGCAATTGTTTACATACTATTCACGCAGGAAATCAAATAAGACCTAGACAAAAGTTTCATAATTTGTTGAAAAGCAGACGTGAAGGGTATTATTCAAAGGCAAATTTCCAGCACTATTAAAAATTTGGGTTTTTATTATAGATTTAACAAAGGAAATAAAATTACGGCTATGCGTTTAAAAAGAAGAGTTTCATAATTTGTTGAAACACAGGTGTGAAGGATATCATTCGAAAGCTAATTTTCAGTGTATTAAGAATTTCTTTTTTGTTGAGAGGTTGTGTTCCTGCAGAAAATGTTTGATTTTTCGAACGAGCCTTAAAAATTTCAGTAAACCTCCCACCCCCAGATTTGAAGGGTAATTTGTTTACATACTATTGACACAGGAAATCAAATAAGAAAAGGTTTCATAGTTTGTTGAAAAGCAGGTGCGAAGGGTATCATTCAAAGGCAAATTTTCAGCACTATTACAAATTTGGGGTTTTATTATGGATTTAACAAAGGAAATAAAATTACGGCTATGCGTATAAAAAGAAAAGTTTCATAATTTGTTGAAACACAGGTGTGAAGGGTATCATTCGAAAGCTAATTTTCTGTACTATTAAGAATTTTGTTTTTTTATGAGAGTTTGTTTACTAGCACAAAATTTGTCTAATTTTTCCAACCATCCTTACAAATTCCAATAAACCTCCCGTCCCCTGATTTGAAGGGCAATTGTTTACATACTATTCACGCAGGAAATCAAATAAGACCTAGACAAAAGTTTCATAATTTGTTGAAGAGCAGACGTGAAGGGTATCATTTGAAAGCAAATTTTCTCTACTATTAAGAATTTGGACTTTTATTATAGATTTAACAAAGGAAATTAAATTACGCTTATGCACTTAAAAATAAAAGTTTCATAATTTACTTAAACCAAGGTGTGAAGGGTATCATTTGAAAGCAAATTTTCTGTACTATTAAGAATTTTGTTTTTTTATGAGAGTTTGTTTACTAGCACAAAATTTGTCTAATTTTTCCAACCATCCTTACAAATTCCAATAAACCTCCCGTCCCCCATATTTGAAATGCAATTTGTTTGCATACTTAAGCAAATATAACTGATATTTCCACAACTTTAAGATAAACATTAAGTGTTACTTACCCAGCCAATTGGTTGAATGCCGCTGTTGCTGACATAGTGATCAACTGGCACCTATTAAGAAAACAGAAACATATATTATAACAAAGTAAAGGCAGAATAATTAATGGTAATCATCTATAGAATACATAATGATGAAGTTATTATGCGGACAACTTTTAGTGCCTGAAAAACTGTATACTGGTGTACTGGATTTTTGCAATCATTTCACTGTAATTCATATATTGAAATGCATAGTCAGGTGCAGCAAAATAAATTAAAAGAACTCTCTCTGTTGCAATTAAGCTAAACAAACTATGAATATACTGTCCTGATTCCGGAAACTGAAGGAATGTCGTGAGTGTCCGGCAGATCTACTAAACAGAGCTTTATGCTGTCACCTCCGTTGCTTGAAAATAAACTAACCTTTATACGACTGCTCTGACAGTATTAATAATGATAATAACCTTAATATGAATTCACATAGACCTTAAGCTTACCGGATGAAAGTGATTCCCATCGTAGTATCCGCTGAACACTTCGCGGCACCAGGGGCAATTGACAAAATTTGCCTGCACTGTCTGGATGCAGCATTCCAGACATAAGCGGGGGCGGCTGGAGCAAGAGGTAGTGCAACCATCAAAGTTGCAGGTTGGCACTTCTTCATGGCAAATGACGCAGGGATCTTGAGCAGTAATGGCAGGAGGGTGAGCTGCTTCGCTATGAAACAGATCCCACAGCATCTCCTGCTCAGCCAGTGCCTGGGACAGGACTGATGTGAGCAGGTTGGCTAGATCTTGAACGTTGTCGGACATAGCAGCAGCCTCAAGTAGCAAGTATTAGCCGAGCAAAAAGAAATTGCGAATGAAGACGAGAAAAGGTTTCTTCGAATTATATAACAATTTCTGGCGCACTTTTTTTGACAATTGACATGAGAACTCGCTACCTGAAGCTAAGAGCTTGGCGTCGATAGTAGCTTGTGACAGCAAAAATTGCAAATATTAAGAATTTGTACCTTAACAAAACTTTACTAACATTTGAGAAATCAAGGGAAATATGGATTTTATTGACATGCATACGTATACATTATTTTTACCTACTATATATGTTTATAAGTACAAAGGTATATAGCTAATTAACAGAACTATTGATAATATTTAAGTTTTGTTAGTTTCTACAGTGGATACGCTGTGAGAACGAATTCGTCTTTCACGTCATAGACGACCTGAAATTAAATATAAATGAATCACAAATTTAAAATGTAAGCAGATTATAGCAAAGTAATTAATTGTGTAAATAATGCTTGGGTTAATATGTTTCTTACGCAAATGCATTTGCTGTCTTCCCCATTCTTGTTTGTTCCAATGTTATTGTCAAATGTTCTTGTGAGGACAAAAACGTTCTTTCTTGATATCCAGAAATCTCTTCTTTGATTTTGTGGGTTTTTAACACAGGCTTTGATCAGATTTGTTATTTCTTTACTATTACCAGTAAACTTTCCAGCAGTTTCTTTGGAACTTTTAGCATGCTTAATATAAACGTGCTTCGAAACGAACATATCGACTTCAGGCTAGTGGTCAAAGCAGCTGTGCCTTTTCTGAAAATTTCACTGATTCTGGACTTTAGTTGTCTTGCCAGAATGACATAGAATATTTCATAATGCTGCTTGGTCAGCACGACAAGAATGCTTGGTCAGCTTCAGTCTGATTGGTTGAATATTATGTTGCTCGAATTTGATTGGTTGAAGGTTCCCACCTGCTGCTTTAAACAGCAACAAAATAATTAAACATCTGATGACGAAAAATAACTAGAAACTTCACTTGTGCTAAAAATGGGACTTTTTGTGTGCACAATTTGTGGGACTGAATTCTCTCGTAAAGATAATCTATTGAGACACATGAAGTGCAAACACTGTAAAGTAAGTTTAAGTCAGTAATTCGAAATTGTTAGTCTAATTAGTTTTAGTTCAATAATTATTTTTGCTTTCTGTGTATGACTTACATGTATGTGGCATGGTGTGAAATTCTTGCCAGCTAACCTTTGAGATCGGCATCAAAAAGCCGACCACACGGAGGCGTCTGCTGATTAAAAGCAGTAGCATGTCCAACAGTGTGGAAATAGAAGGGCCAGCGGCAACAGGCGAACCTGGGATAGCCAGGGGAAGCTCCACCCATCGCGGAAGCCGCTGGTTGAAAAGCTTGCAAGGATTTTACAGCATTACCGTTGCCAGGTGCAGCCATGCCTTGAGTGCCTTTTGCAGTCTTAAGCAAACTGCAAACGGATTGACTCCTTTGCTACAGCAGCGCCTTTGTGCGTTTTTCACGCTGTAGCATTTAGTCTAGTGACAGGAGCCGGCAACCGTCATAGCAGATGTAGTAGGTGGGAGACCCCTCGCGGCTCTGTGCTCATAAAATATTAGTTTTTTTTTCTGAGGAGCACAACTAGCGTTGTACCCCGAACCTGAAGCTATGATGAAAAAATATGCTGTCCTAAAAAATGAAAAATCAGAGCAAATAACTTCAGAATTTCAATTTCTAAGTTAACATTGACAAATTTTTTTACCATGCTAATGGAATTAGCTAATATGCTAATTAATTTTCAATTTTTAAAATTCTTTCAAAAATATATCAAGTTGGGTATCATTCGAGAACAAATAACTTCAGAAATTCAATTTCCAAGTTAACATTGGCAAATTTCTTACCATGCTAATGGGATTAGTTAATATGCTAATTAGTTTTCAGTTTTTAAAATTCATTCAAAAATATATCAAGTTGGGTATCATTCGAGAACAAATAACTTCAGAAATTCAATTTCCAAGTTAACATTGACAAATTTCTTACCATGCTAATGGAATTAGCTAATATGCTAATTAGTTTTCAATTTTTAAAAATTCTTTCAAAAATATATCAAGTTGGGTATCATTCGAGAGCAAATAACTTCAGAAATTCAATTTCCAAGTTAACATTGACAAATTTCTTACCATGCTAATGGAATTAGCTAATATGCTAATTAGTTTTCAATTTTTAAAAATTCTTTCAAAAATATATCAAGTTGGGTATCATTCGAGAGCAAATAACTTCAGAAAACTCATTCAAAGCTTAAATCTTAAAAATTCATTCTTGCGCTAATTAAATTAGCTAATATGCTAATTAGTTTTCAATTTTTAAAATTTCTGCAAAACATATCAAGTTGGGTATCATTCGAAAGCAAATAACTTTACAAAACTCATTCAAAGCTTAAATCTTAAAAATTCACTCTTGCGCTAATTGAATTAGCTAATATGCTAATTAGTTTTCAATTTTAAAATTTCTGCAAAACATATCAAGTTGGGTATCATTCGAAAGCAAATAACTTTACAAAACTCATTCAAAGCTTAAATCTTAAAAATTCACTCTTGCGCTAATTAAATTAGCTAATATGCTAATTAGTTTCAAATTTTTTAGAATTTTTGGAAAACATATCAAGTTGGGTATCATTCGAAAGCAAATAACTTCAGAAAACTCATTCAAAGCTTGAATCTTAAAAATTCATTCTCAATTTTGCGCTAATTAAACTAGCCAATATGCTAATTAGTTTCCATTTTTTTGAAATTTCTAAACAAATTAAACTAAGCAAACTAAACAAAACAGTTTAGTAATCGAAAAGTTTTATTGTCACATGCTTTCATTTTTGTTTAGACTACCAAGAATGCTAGTGATCAGAGTTTTAGAGATGGACAACTACCAATCAATGATAGCGTTAATAAGGTAATGGTTCAATTTATTGCTATATAAAAATTACTTAGTGTAGTTGCTTTGGTTCCAGTTAATCAAAAACCATCCTTCAAACTGTGCTTTATTTTAGTGCTCATCTTGTGATAAATCCTTCAAACAGAAGAAAACCTTAAATCGTCACATTAGAGAAGTACATGAACAGAGACAAATCCTTGAGTCCAATGACTGCCTCCTTCAAGGCAATGATGATATATCCACTCGAAGAAGACGTTTAACGGAGGAAGAAGAGGAAATCAGAGCCACCAAACAACCCAGATGTAAAACGAGATTCACCAAAACTGCTTTAAACAAATCTCTCAGAAAACTAACACTTCTCCCAAACGAACCGGGAAGTGATGTGTTCATTTTCCTTTTCTCCCAATTATCCATTATAAAAACTGCCATTGAAGATGTACTGGAGGACTATTACGGACTGAAAATTTGGATGAGTTTGAGTATTACATTTGAAAAAAACGTAAACCCTTCTGAAACTATCGAGGCTCATTTCAACTGTAAAAGTCGTGTTGTGCTGAGAGGTAACAATGCTGAGGAAGAACTAATTGCTGGATTCGATGAAATTATACTACACATAGAAGCATTTCTTCGCAAAGGATCCGGCTGGGTAATTAGTGAACTGAATCATTTAGACACTCATTTCGCTAAATATCATGTGTTAAGAGGATCCTCCTATATCCCCCTCCCAGGATATCTTTCTTCAAAAGGAGCTATCATCAATGTTCAAAACAATGACAATGAATGTTTCAAATGGGCTGTGCTATCCGCTTTATACCCTGCTGTATTGAATGCTCAAAGAATAAACCACTACCAAGAGTTTGCTAATGAGCTTAACTTTACAGGCATATCTTTTCCCGTTACGCTTGCCCAAGTCCCCAAATTTGAAAAACTGAACAATCTTAGGTTAAATATATATGGTTTCGAAGAGAATCATGTTTTCCCGTTGTATATTTCCAAAAGTATGGAAGAACAATGTATTAACCTGCTACTCATCACTAAAGGCGTCCAAAGTCACTACTGTTGGATAAAAAATATAGATAGACTCCTTGCTGATCAGAACAGGCACCATTCGTGCAAGCATTTTTGCCCAAGGTGTTTAATACCCTGCTACACTCCAGAAAGAAAAACTCTACATTTACAATTATGCAATCAACATGAAGCTACGCGAGTTGAAATGCCTGAAGACAAGTGGTTAAAATTTAAGAACTTACATCGGATGCAAAGACATAGTAAGCAACCAGCTATGTCTGCGTGAGTTGATTGCATTCTTTCTAAGAAGATATCAGATAGAGAAAACTGCTTTCGATGATTACCTAGTGATTTTTTCGAGATTTGCTTGCATTTCGTTAATCATTAAGTTAGCTTAATTTCTAGGTTTATGCTGATTTCGAATGCCTAACTGAAAAAATTAATGGTTGTCAACCCAACGTCAATGCTTCATCCACATCAAAATATCAACATCATACACCGTGTGGCTTCGGTCTAGTTGGGGTCATGAATTGCTGTAACACTAATCCTCAAATCGAAGCAATCAGTGTCTATAGAGGAAAGGATGCTGTAAAAAAATTTCTTGAAACGCTTATCCTGGTAAGTTGTAACATTAGATAATTGATTTCTATTTTTAATGAAGCATAATACAGTGATAATATTAGACCTCAGCAACATGCTCCATTTAATTGAAGGTTATGCTTTTAGAAAAACGATGAGTACCAAAATAAGCTGAAGGAAACTGCACCATTAGCATTAACAACTGAGGAAGAAAGAAAGCATAATGAGTCTAAGGAGTGTTACTTGTGCAATAAATTATTCAACGGAGAACGCTCAGTTCGTGACCACTGCCACTTCTGCGGAAAGTATCGAGGTGCTGCCCATAATAGCTGCAACATGGGATTTCGCTTGAGTCGAGATATAGTTGTTGCCATCCATAATTTGAGAAGATATGATGGTCATATTATTATGCAAGTAAGTATAATAATTTCAGCTTATAAATGAAATGCTTTACTAAAAATGTAAGCATACTCAAATAATTTAATTATTTCATATCAATTCATTTTTGCATTTCAGGAAATTGGGGTACTTTGCAACGACCTTGGCCTCTCTCTGGATTGCATTCCTAAGGGAATGGAAGATTATCTCAGTTTCACCCTAAGCAAAAGAAAGACGCCGTTTCGAGGACAAAATGGATTCATCGATGACGAGGCTGATGATGAGGATGATGAAGAGAACGGCAAATGGAAAATAAGATTCATAGATACTTTTCAGTTTTTAACCTGCTCCTTGGAATCTCTAGTAACAAACTTATCAAAAGAAGGGATGCAAAAGTTTCAAGGTATGTCAAATGAATTTGCTGAAACTGAAATGAAAATGTTGCTACGGAAGGGAGTTTATCCGTACGATTATATGGATTCCTGGACAAAATTTGACGAAATTCAGCTACCAAGAAAGGAACAATTTTGGAATGAGTTGAATGAAAATAGTATTAGTGATGACGACTACGAACATGCAAAAAACGTTTGGGACGTGTATAACATTCAAACTTTAGGGGAATATCACGACTTGTATTTAAAAACTGATGTTCTTTTGCTTGCTGACGTTTTCGAAAATTTTCGCCATTTCGCACTTCAAAATTACAAACTTGATCCCTCCCACTATCTCACTCTGCCTTCATTTGCATGGGATGCCTGTCTCAAAATGACGAAAGTCTGGCTGGAACTGCTTCAAGATCCAGATATGTACCTATTTTTTGAAAAAGGAATTCGAGGGGGTATCTCCATGATTTCCCACAGGTTCGCGAAAGCTAACAATCCTGAAATTGCTAATTACGAACCGTCGCAACCAAACTCTTGGATCATATACCTGGATGCCAACAATTTATATGGATGGTCTATGATTCAAAAGCTTCCTGTCAAAGACTTTCGTTGGCTTAGTCGCGAAGAAATTAATGTTATTGATTGGCTTCAGCAAAGCGACACTCAAACATGTGGATATGTTCTTGAAGTCGATCTCGACTACCCACATCAACTACATGACTTACATAATGACTACCCTCTAGCGCCTGAAAAAGTCCAAATTAGTGGAGAAATGTTGAGTCCGTTTGCGCATGCTCTTTGCGAAGACCTCGGTACAACACCATCCAATGTTGAAAAACTGGTCCCCAACCTCCGCCCCAAAACCAACTATATTGTTCATTACCGTAACCTCCGTCTGTATCTACAACTTGGACTTAAACTGACGCATGTTCACAGAGTCCTCCGATTCGAACAACGCACCTGGATGAAGCCATATATTATGTTTAATACCGAAATGCGAAAAACTGCTAAAAGTGACTTTGAAAAAGACCTCTTTAAGTTGCTAAACAACGCTGTATTCGGGAAAACGATGGAAGACGTCCGAGCATACCAATCTGTTCAACTTGCCACAACTGAACGTAAATTTATAAAATTGACTGCTAAACCAAGATTTAACCGTGCTGTAATATTTTCTGAAAATTTAGTTGCTGTGTCTATGAATAGAGTTTCGGTAAAGTTATGTAAGCCTATATACGTTGGATTCACTGTCCTGGATTTGTCTAAATATCTTATGTATGATTTTCACTATAGTTATATTGCATCAAAGTATGATAATCATGCCAAGCTTCTATTTACTGATACTGATTCCTTGTGTTATTGTATTCATACTGATAATGTTTATAAAGATATGTACAATGATATTTCTTTATTTGATACAAGTGACTACTCGCCATCTCATTTTCTTCATTCTACTCAAAATAAAAAAGTTTTGGGTAAAATGAAAGATGAGACGGCTGGTAGTCCCATAAGTGAGTTTTGTGGCCTGCGCGCCAAAATGTATAGTTTTGTATGTGATGGTATTGATAAAAAACGCGCTAAAGGGATAAAGAAGAATGTTGTAAAGAAATGTATATCTCATGCTGACTACGTAAATACCCTGCAACAACGCACTTTCATGTATCATAATATGAATTTGATTAGAAGTAATTTACATCAATTGTATAGTGTACATTTGAACAAAACTAGTTTGTCATGTTATGATGATAAGCGTTACTTGCTTGACGATGGTATTTCTAGTTATGCTTACGGTCATTATAAAATAAACTATTAAAGACTTTAATTTTATAAGTTAAGCAAGAATGGATAAAATCTACTATAGCTTGAAGGATCCAGGATCGCTAAGTAGTATCGAAAAGCTTTACAATGCTGCAAAAGCTGTAAATCTGAATGTCAGTAGAAAAGATGTTAAAGAATGGCTACAGAGTCAAGAAGCTTATACACTGCACAGGCAACGTAAGCTAAAATTTAAACGTCGTCGAATAATTACCAAAGGAATAAATGATCTATGGCAAATGGATCTTGCCGATATGAGCAGTGTTGCTAAATCGAATGATGGCTTCAAGTATATTTTAGTTGTCATTGATACATTCAGTAAATTTTTGTGGGCACTCCCTGTAAAAGATAAAAAGCCAGAAACTATTATTGCTGCGTTTTCCACAATTCCACGAACACCTAAATATTTAATGACGGATAAAGGTGGTGAGTTTTTGAATTCAAAATTTAAAGCTTATTGTACTGGCAGAGGGATGAACTACTATACAAGTCAAAATCCAGATACTAAGGCAGCAATCGCTGAGAGAGTTATCAGAACCTTGAAAGGGAAAATTTATAAATATTTTACACACTCAAATTCTTGGCGTTATGTTGATATTTTGCAAGATCTCGTAACGTCATACAATAATTCAAAACATCGAAGTATAGGGATGGCGCCAGTTGAGGTGAATTAGATGAATGAAAATGAGGTTAGAACAAAATTATTTCCTCCCAAAGATCGTACAGTGCAGTATAAATTTAAGCTAGGAGATTTGGTTAGGATTATGAAGGAGCGAGGGGTTTTTCAAAAAGGTTACTTACCTCTGTGGACAAGAGAAATTTTTAGCATAACTGCACAAATTCCCAGTGATCCAGTTGTTTACAAAATAACAGATGCTAATGGTGAAGAAATTGTTGGAACCTTTTATGAGCCTGAACTGCAGAAAATTATACAAACTGATAATGTTTACAAAGTTGAGAAAGTTTTAAGAAAGCGAAAATTTGGTGGCAAGGTGCAATATCTTGTCAAATGGTTAGGCTATCCTGCATCGATGAACTCTTGGATTGATGAAGATGACATCGTATGATGCAGTGGCGACTAACGGCTGACGGCTTACGGCTGACGGCTTACTGCTGACGGCTTACGGCTGACGGCTACGGCTGACGGCTTACGGATGAGGGCTTACGGCTGATGGTTGACGGCTTACGGCTGACGGCTACGACTTACGGCTGACGGCTTACGGCTGACGGCTGACGGCTTACGGCTGACGGCTACGGCTGACGGCTTACGGCTGACGGCTTACGGCTTACGGCTTACGGCTGACGGCTTACGGCTGATGGTTGACGGCTTACGGCTGATGGTTGACGGCTTACGGCTGATGGTTGACGGCTTACGGCTTACGGCTGACGGCTTACAGCTTACGGCTGACGGCTTACGGCTGACGGCTTAAGGCTGACGGCTTACGGCTTACTGCTGACGGCTTACGGCTTACAGCTTACGGCTGACGGCTTACGGCTGACGGCTTACGGCTTACGGCTGACGGCTTACGGCTGACGACTTACGGCTGACGGTTTACTGATTACGACTAGAAAAAATATAAAAGTAGTATCATAAATAATCTAGAGACTGACCATGTATAAGTGTAATATGTGCTATACAGAATTCAGGCATCGACAAAGCTTGCATAGACATTTAAAGTCACATGATTTGAATAAGCCAATTTTTAAATTTTATGCACCATTTACAATGATTGTTAGTGGAATGACTGGTTCAGGTAAAACCAAATGGGTGATTGATATGATTCAAAGCAAGTTGATAGATCCAATGCCAGCAAATGTAATGATTTGTTACAGCATGCCGCAACAAATTTATAGAGATATACCTGCCACTTTGCATGAAGGTATGCCCGATGAGTTACCTGAGAAGGATACTTTGCTTATACTGGATGACTTGATGACCGAAGTCGAAGACAAACAAATTACCCAACTGTTCACTAAAATGAGACATGTAAACGTGAGCACAATATTTATTGTCCAGAATCTATACTTTGAATCTAAATACATGCGCACAGTTACCCGAAATGCTCAGTATATTATACTCTTCCCAAACTATAGAGATGTTTCAATGATTGCCACAATTGGCAGACAAATGTTTCCAACAAAAAAAGATTTCCTGCCAGAAGCCTTTGAAATGGCAACAAAAGAATCATTTGGCTACTTGGTACTTAATCTGAAACCTGGAAGTGATCCCAAATTAAGGGTACTTAGTGGATTATTAAGCAAAGAGAAACCTTATGCATACCTACCAAGAATATAAAAGGTCAATATTTTCACTCCAATCTGAAAAATGGCTCAAAAACATATTCACACCCTAACGTTTTTGAAATCAGCTCCACAAACGGTTGTTACTGCAACGATAGCTTCTTGCTACAAAGACTTGATTACTGCTTTCGCCGAAATTGCATTC
Organism: Trissonchulus latispiculum; assembly: GCA_030248195.1. Classification (NCBI taxonomy): domain Eukaryota; kingdom Metazoa; phylum Nematoda; class Enoplea; order Enoplida; family Ironidae; genus Trissonchulus; species Trissonchulus latispiculum. The sequence continues at coordinate 78,589 of JASAND010018663.1, forward strand.
AATGCATTATATAGTAATATTGCACTAAGCTCATCAGATATAACTAAGTTGAAAAAATTTAAAAAGGACATTCTCATTCTGGCCGATAAAAAAGTTGCAATTACTGTTAAACGTAAAACACTTAAAAGGAGTCACTTAGTGCATACATTGCTTGATGTTATGCTAAAATGGCTAAACGATTAGCTCTTGTTCCTTCTTCTCCAGTGAAGGCAGCAGCAGCAGCGATTCAACCTGTTGTGAAGTTGGTGGAGGATGAAAAACCTAACTTAGTTTCACTTTTTCCTAAACACTTACGTAACAAGGCATCTCTGCTGCTACAACATATTACTGTAGATACAGATAGCAACGGTAGAGTTATTTATCCTGACAACACAGTTGGTTCAAATTTGTATGACCTGGTGAGATATTTCATAACTCCCGCAAAATTTAGTCCACAACGACCTCTAGATGCTCCCAAGTTTGAACAGTTTTTAGAATCTGTACCCAAAGCAGCATTGGGTGTAGGTCGTGTTTCTGAAGCGATCAAGTGGTTAAAATATGAAACCTAACACACTGATGCAGCAGCAGAAAAACTTAAGTTTTGTGCAGTAAAGTAGTTTTAACGAAATCAAAAATGCCTACCTATTATTGCCTTTCCCTGGATAGTCGACCAATGGTTGTGTTTCATTCTGGTTGGTCACCATTTAGTAATTTCCATATTTCTCATTTTACGTTGGCTGGTGTTGAATACAACTGTGTTGAACAGTACTATCAGAGTGAGAAGGCCAAGTTCTTTGATGATGTATATACCTATCGCGAGATTATCAAAGCCAAGTCTCCTCGCGTTCACAAACAACTTGCCAAGAGAATAAAGAATTTCGATAAAGAGAAATGGATGGTCGTTGCTGAAGACGTTATGCTCATGGGGCTGCGGGCAAAGTTTGCTCAGAATCAGCGACAACGAGACCTCTTGATAGAAACTAAAGACTGTATCATTGCTGAAGCCTCTAAATATGATAGCTATTGGGGTATTGGTCTGGACATTAATGATGAAAGAGTTAAAAATATAAATGACTGGCCTGGAGAAAATATTCTTGGACAATTATTGACACGTATTAGAAATGAATATCGTCAATTTAATTGCTACAACTGACTTTAAATGCGCTATAGATTTGTACAGTTTACCTAATGTGAAATATAATCCAAAACGCTTTAGTGCAGGAACATTGAAATTGTCTTGTACTTGTCAAATATTTTGTAATGGTCGTGTCGTATGTCTTGGTGCTAAAAAGGTTAATAAAGCTTATGAAGCTCTTAAACAGTGTGCTGAATTTTTGACTAGGTTAGGTTACGTTATACAACCGTGGGAGATGAAAATACAAAATGTTGTAGGTACGTGTAATATAGGAAGGAGACTCGACTTGACTTGGATCTATACTTATTTGAAGCATAGTTACTTGCTAAATTTCACCCCAGAGACATTTCCTGCAATTACTTTGGAACTAAAAGCGGGTAGTACTGCGCTTATTTTCTATACTGGAAAATGTGTAATCACTGGAAACAGATCACTTCAACAGCTGCATCAGTCGCATAAAGAATTAGCAAAAGTTATAAAAGCAAGTATTCTAACACTTTGACAAAAATGGAGTTTGTAACTGTAGTCAAACCACTTAATAACATGAAAATTCAGCTTGCAACACCTGTGGAAGCAAGTCAAATAGCACTGCAAAGAGTCGTGCTACCTACAGATGAATGGACTATGATCCAGATAGAGTTTATTGAACCTCAAATCTACAATGGGAACTATGTGCCATTGCTATGCGTTGTTCGTTCTGAGTATCAATCCAGCACGTTAGTATATCATGCAACACGGCAAAGCACTATTGACAAAATTGAACTATCCATTTCTGATCTGCATGGACAGCTAGTGACAAGCGAGGAATTGGGACTGGTAGAAATTATTTTAAAAGCTTAAAAGAGGCAATATTTTGACCTAGTAGGAATCACAATGTTTCCAATAAAGTTTAAGCAACTTAATCCTGACAGCAGAAATGTTGCTGCTTCCGAGATTAAACTTAAAAAACAGAAAAAGATAGCAAAGAAAAAACCAGCTTCAACAAAAAAGCTTAAAAGCCAGAAAAAGGGTGCAAGAAAAACAAATTTCTAATGGCTACATGTGGAAATAAACTGCTTGAATGGAATGCTCCAGTTCCTGTTCACGATGATATTATTAGTTCGCAATTGGTCGAAGTCCCGTGTACTACAGCTCTACCTCGCTCTGATCTTAACAATATCGAATTTAAAATTGACAAAACAGATGCGTTCATAGATCCAACCTCTTGTTTTTTATTCATCAGAGCTCAAGTGCTGAAAAAAGATGGGACACAATTAGCTGAAATCGATAAAACTGGACCAATCAATAATTTGGGCTATTCCATGTGGTCTAGTGTAGACTGTCTCATTTCTGACCAGTCGATTACATTGAAAAATCCGTATTATCCTTGGCTTTCATATCTGTTGTGCTTAGTTAACTATACAAAAGCGGAAAAAGATGCACTGCTGTGTGGGTCAATGTATGAACAAGACTCTCCTTTATTTTTTGATATTAACTTGGATGAAGGTCCTCCTCCAATAGTTGTAAACGAAGGGTTGCAGAAGAGATATGATAGAATTGAAGGTTCTAAAGTTTTTACTTTATACATTAGAGTATTTACCGATACAATTTTGATGCCAAAACTGCTACCTCCGCAAACTGAAATGAGTTTTATTTTTAAACGATCTGAGCCAAATTTAATTTTCATTGGTAAAAAAGTAGAATGTATTTTAAAAATAACAGATGCAAAAATGTTTGTTTCTCGAATTAAGTTGAGTGATCAGGCACTACAGGAGCATAATAAAATTCTAAATTCAACAGGTTGCACATATCCAGCTCTTCGCTACGATACTAAATGTCGCACAATCTCAACAGGAGAGCAAAATCTGGATTGGGTACCTTATAGTGGTTCTCTTCCACGGCGTGTATATATTTTCATGGTGAAACAGACAGCATACAATGCTTCTTTGCAGCATAATCCATTTTACTTCTTGGATTTTGGTGCACAGAATATCTATGTTTACAAAAATGAAATGTTGCTGCCACACTCTACACCACTGCAAACTCTTGGAGAATACAAGTACCCAAACCTATACATGGAATTTCTTAGAGGTTTAAATTACCACAACATGGATATAGGATTTAAATGGGATGAATATAGAGTGGGATTCTTCATTACATGTGTTGATTTAACTCCTGATCATTCTGCTGATTGCAACTATATTAGTCCAGAGGAGTACGGGACAGTTAGAATTAAAATTGACTATAAAGAAGCACTTAGTGCATCAATTGTTGTTTTCTGTGTCGCTGAGTATAATGCTCTCATGAAACTGGACAAAAACAGGAATCCTTCTTGGGGGAAGGTATAAAAGTAAAAGGAGGAGTTTGTAAAATAATGATGGAGAAAAGGAAAGTCATAATCGTTTGCACCGCTTCTATTTCAGTGACTATTATGTTAAGTATTGCTGTTTCCATTTATTTTACGCGTCAAGCAGAAGCTCCGTTTGGAGCAGTAATAATTGAGCTATTAGCTGATGGAAGCGTAGCATTTGTTCAGAATTCTGTAAGAGAAACACTATCAATGAAACAGTTTTACAAATTTCAACACTTTATTGAAAAGTGTGCAAATCATCTCTGTAGGCTCAATCAAACAGACAGCTTGCTGTGTCCATTTGTTGCAAAAGATGTTAATTGGAAACTCTGCATGGCTGATGACAAGCAAATTATGTTTGGCTTATTAGGTCAGTTATCACTGACAAGAGATATGCTCCTAAGAATCATGGAGTTATAGTAGATAATAGGAACAATGTCAAAGCAACTGCTTAGTCAGCATGAGCCCTCCGTTCTGGTAATGCAAGATTATATATGTCTAGTAGTTTTCAGTCATTAAAAATTTGATGGCTAAACGCTGTAAGACGTGTCGGAAATCTACAAATTGTCAGTGCATTCTTGACTTGGTTGCCTTGGGTGTTTGGTCTCGTAAAAAGCCTTCAACTCCAAAGCGTCTGATCAGCAGGCAGACGAAACGATTGCAACTTTGCCACATCTGTGGACGCTTCACAACAGTACTTGGACTACATCTAATACTTGAATGTGCTCGCCCCAGTCACAAGCGATATACTGGACATGAACATGGAACGTATCACTGAATTCGTTAGAAAAAATTTCAAGAAGCACAATATTGATTTACCAAGACCTTCTGGTTCTGACTGCTTTCTTGAGCACATTAGACTAGTTGCACAATCAACATTTTGTGATGATGCAAACATTGGACGCATTCTTTCGTTTATTTCTTACTGTAAATTATTAGTAGATGTAGGAAGAAGATACTGTAATTTATTGGTGTTCTCTATGTATTTATGCGTACAGTACGCGCAATAAAAATTAATGATACTAACTTTGAAGCAGGAAGTGAACGAAAAAGTTTAGCAACGGTTAAAAACTTACAGTTTTACTTTACTAAAACTTTCAGTAACTTTACTGCAGCAGTATGATGCAACTTGTTTAATTCTAAAGCAGCATGACGCTGTTTTCTTTAAATCTCTCATCAGTCTGACAGGTTGGCGGTAATATCAAAGAAGGGTACGAAGGAGGAGGTGCTGGAATCCCCATATCTCCACTACTGCTATCCCTTAGGCTGCTATCACAAAAAATGTAGTTTTTGCAAAAACACGACCAAATTTTTTCCAGCGATTGTGCAGAATTTAGTATGCAAGCTAGAGAGTTGCCACTTAGCAGATGTGTTCTACACAAAAATACCCCGGGACCCTTTTTTAGTTGCCCCGATAGCTGCTTTCTAACTAAAGTAGTGGCTTGCCAAAGTAGTGAAAAGTAGGCAAAATCCAGGTTGCGCAGACATTTTAGTTTATTTCTCCATAACGAAGAGCGATATCACAATAACTAAAAAAGGGTCCCCAGCTATTTGATAGAGGTATCGAATGCTCTAACCGAAAAATTTACTTCAGCCTGCAAAAAATCTGAAAAATTATACTTCTTCTAAAATACAGGAAAAACATTTTGGAAAGCCAAACTTAGATTGATTGTACTCATTAAAAAGAGAATATGTTAAGCTACATTTTGATATAAAGATGACTTCTTAACTCCAAATAATGAATGAATAATAGTGGTTCAAATTTGATGTCTCCAAAAGGAATCACCACCTTAAGGTGTTGGTTTCCTTTCGGGTATTTTCGACTCAGACGGCTTTAATCCTGTACGTAAATGGTTAAAACTCACGAAATAACCTATTTCCGTGCTCTTTAATATTCTGGAACCAGTCCCGTATTTTTCAGAAAGTTTTGGTTTTTGGCCTTAGGCTCCCAGTAGGTAGACAAGACACGGGATTGGTTCTTTTGGCCGGAAAGAGTACACGGAAATGAACATTTTTGCTTCTACAACCTTTGAGCTAGCTCCAGCAGTTAAGTCAGTATAAGCAAAAACTGGTTTTAGGGTCAAAAAATGGCCATTCTCGAGGAAACCAGCTTTTTCAAAATAACTGCCACATGTATAAGGTGGTAGTACCACTACCGGGGTGGACTTTGAACAGATACTGTGAACTAAAAACTTAATCAATCGCTTTGAAATTTGGCATAATTGTTCTTTATTATGTTTTGCATCAGATGAGCTGATCTAAGACGCTGCGGGGACTGGCTTGCTGTCTACACAATAGGAAATGTATTAAAAGCTTTAAACTTAAATATCTCCTTCAATCCTTTATGAAATCATTTGAGATTTTCAGTATATGGTTAGTTTACATATACGCTCAGGCCGTTTTTTTAGTTTTTCGTAAAAGTGAGTTTTCCGTTTTTTAGAGTGTTTTGAAAATTTGTAAAATTGATATCTTGCTTAATATTGCGTTTTTCTAAAAACCAAGAAAACGGCCTGAGCGTATGCTGATGCAAAACATATTTGGAAAATTTGGTCCATTTTGACTGAAGGAGTGACGAGAAAATCAAAAACAAAGATTCAGTAATTTTTCATTGTTTGCTTTGGTTTTCGAAATTTCCAATGCTTTCAAGCAGCTGCAAAGTGCTTTCTATTAACTAATGGACATAAATAACGCAAAAGGAACCGTTAAAACCCAATAGATTTAATTTTCGGATATACTGTTTTTACTTTACATTATGTGTGCAAACGGTCAACGTAATCGAGCTATATCAGCTATATATCAGCTATTCAGCTTCAACCGCTTGTAACTTTTGATAGAAACCACGTACAGAAGAGATATGCACATCATTTTAAAGCTCTTTTTATGCTCTTTCACATGGCAGATTCAAATTTAGGATACAAGGCTTAAATAAAATTTTGATTATTTGCGCATGCGCTAAGCCATGATGGTAGCTGGCAAATTATGAACTCTCAGGCACCAAAATTTTATGCAAAGATAGCCTGCCAACCAAATGTGTTTCACCACTAGTTTCGTCATGTTTGCTTCATTTATGCCAAGATTAGGTCGAAAATCCCGCTAGTGGTACTACCACCTTAAGGACAAAATTGGCTTATTTATACACAATCGATGCGGCGCCTAATAGTCCATTTTATGAATACCTATTAGCCGGAGTTTATTGCTTTAAGCTAGAGATTTTGTCGAACATCCATTTTGGCAAAACTCCGATTATTCAGTTTCGAACATCGACTTCTCAAAAACTACTTGACGGATTCCGGAGATTTTTGGCAGAATTGAAATTCGTACTCCTGCGGAGGGTCGTTTTTCTTGGTTTGGGTTAAAACGTATAGAGTAGTAAGAAAACTCAATGCGAATTTGCGAAATTTCGTGTTACCGTGCATTTGGCCGATTTTCTCGACGGTTAGGACCTGCTGAGCCAAATCCAAAAAACGTTCCTCGGCCCATATGTCCTTCATATAGTGGCACCAAAATAACTTTTGTCCGATTCTTCAGTTTTGAGAAATCGATGTTCAAAGATTTTTGGTCTATATTCATCCTGTTAGATGTCAGCATGTCAGAAAATTTCTGCAATTTTTTTGCTAATTTTGCCAGTTTCTTTAGATTTTATGTTAGATAGGTTAGATTAGTTGATTTACCGCAGACTGCACCAAGGCAGAATAACACAGTAATAAGAATAACTCCAGAATAGCAAAGGAATATCTCATATTCTGATGCTATTCCACAGCACCAAGCTAAAATTTGCTAACCTCGAGCTTAGCGCAGGAATAAATTAGCCAAATTTATTCTTGAGTTATTCTGTGCTCGGACCAGGTTTAGCTCGAGAATAACGTGGTTTTGCATTGTTTATCGTAGTATTGTAGAAATTATAGCAGCTTTTCCCAATGCGGACACGCTAAAATTTTAGTGTTGCAAACATTTGAGACATTTTGAGCGAATAGTGGCGAAATTCACAAAAATTTAAAAATTTTAAACCTTTTAAAAATGCAAGCTGTTATTTTAATTAACTCCTGGCTATGGTGAAAAATAAAATTTGGAAACCATTGAGGGGAGAAGAGAGGGAGAAAATTTCTATGCAAATTGAACACACAAACTAGCAGTTACAAATTTGTAATCTGCATTACATAGAAAGATATAGGAGCTCAGGAATAGCAGGAGCATCGCTTATCACATGCCTGCCCATGTGAATGTTCAGATAACAAGCTTTAAAACGATGTACAAAGCTATTTCTAACTCCAAAAATTGCGAAAGTTATAGCGTTTCAAAAAATCACCACAAGTGCACTACACAAAAGGATATCTCCACCTTAACAAAACAACTTAAATTTATGACATACTAGTTAAATATATAAACCATTGATTACGATACTGCTTAGCTTATTACCAAGTACCTACTTTATTTTTAGCAATCAACTCCAACGAATATGCGCTAATGTTGTGCGCTGGCCGGACAATCCGTGAAACCGGTAGCCACAAAATGTTAGCCAATTGTCTTGGGGCCGACTGTTGGTCTAAGCCAGGATTGCACCAAATAAGATTAGCACTAACTGCGAATTAGCTGAGGGCTAAGTGCTGGTTTCACGTTCAAAACTTTGACTTAGTCCTCAGCTAATCCTCAGTTAGTCCTTATCTTATTTGTTGCAATCCAGGGTAAATCAAATATACAGATTTTATACGTAGACGTTTCGATAGATCCGTACTCCTTCCTTGTAGTTTGCTTTATTCGGTTGCCGCTTTTTCAAAGAAGGCAACCCTTTGTGTTGGGTATGTCCGTTATTATTATTATTCTCCCTCCGGAGTCTTGTCCCCCCCTCTATCTCGAGATTGGCTGGACCGATCCGGCTGAAATTTTCAGGAGGAGTTGGGGGTGACCTAAAGTGCTCCCGGAAGCGCGGGCGGGCACTTCGGTACTTCCCGGATTCCGGGAATGGCAAATCCCGGAATTTTTGAGAATGGTAAGGGGGGACCAAGGGAAACGTAAAAATTTTTTGCCTCCGATTTTGGTTAAAAGTTGGTTTTAGGGTAATTCAACCATGCTGATTTCGAAACTGAAATTGAAATTTCCGGAAAATTTCCGGATTTCGAAATATTCGACCGGAAAAATTCCGGATTTTGAAAAATCTTTCCGGAAGTGGTCGATATGGTACTCAAATGAAAGAGCTCGGCAAGCTGAACAACTTTCCTTCTTGCGACATTTTCCGGAAAGGCGCCTAGCGAAAATTATGGCCGAAAAACTGAAAATTCGGGAATTCCTGAAAACTCGGATTTTGGACCAGAAAATTCTTTTCTCTCCGATTTCTTTTAAATAAAAGTTGGTTATAGGGCAATTCGACCACGCTGATTTCGAAACTGAAAGAGATTTCCGGAAAATTTACGGATTTCGTATGACTGGACACGGAAAATTTTTTGTTTATAAGAGGAAAAATGACAGCGGCAACCCATTCATGCCACTTTGCTTGTTTTTCAATAAAATATGTTTGCAAATTTCAAGCAAATTTTAAATGTGCAAACAACTCAGAGCTTAAATTTGTCCGGTTGCCGACGCCAGTCTAGTGGCAAATTTAAAACACAATTATCTGGAAGAGGAACTAAGTATTTGTTAAAAACTGAATGTTTTGAATTAAATTAAATAAACAAGCACTGTTCTGAGCACATGTCATGTAAGAATAAACTAATTTCCTCAAATGGCGACTTCTAGTTGCTGACGTGTACTCACTTAATCATTGGAAATAGCTTGCTCGTTGCAAATACAAAATAAATGTTCATTTTGGTTACCTTTTTTAGCCAAAACACCTTAAAATGTCATGATTTCTATCAAAAATTGAGCTAAAATTTACTAATCTTACCGCTATTGGATTGTATAAAATTTAGGAAAGATGAAAAATTTTATTTTCCAAATATTTCTAATTACTCAGATACCGACGCTTGGTAATAAAATGAATGAAAAAGAATTCGTTAAAAAACAAAGTTTTATCAAGACGCCAGTTTTCATCCACTACTTGACGATGTTACTAGATTAACGGGCCGCTTTCAAGCTTCGAATTCCAACCCCTTTAACTGTCAACTAAATCTCCGATACGGGATTTTATTTCCGAAAATTTCTAATTGATTTAAATATTTATCCTACTTAATCCCTTAATCCCCCAATGTCTGACGCAACGGGACCCGCCGGAAATCAGTCGCCAACCAGCGACCAGAGCAAAGCACCAGCACCGGATTCGAAACTGGCAAAAACCGAAAAACTCTGGATCCAGGTGGAGCACGACAAACCGGAAGGTTTGAAGGCGGCGGCATTCATCAAAGAGGTGGAACGAAAGGGCTCCGCCGGCCTGGTACAGGAATACGAAAAGCTAAAACAGGAAGAACCGATCAGCAGCTGTCAGGCCTTCAAAGATGCCGCCAATGCGCACAAAAATCGATACCTGGATGTGATGTGCTATGATCACACTCGAGTTGTGCTGAAGGATGGGACTGGTGGGGACTATATCCATGCCAATTATGTGGATGGATATAAGCAGTCCCGGGCCTACATCTGCACGCAGGGGCCGGTGAAGAAGTCGATAATCGATTTCTGGCGAATGATCTGGCAGGTTTGGGCTCAGTTAGTCTATGAAGTGAAATTGAAATTTCAATTTTTGGTCAGAGTTTCTGGTTTCCCCGCTTTTTATTTATGAGCATAATTGCTACTGAAATAACTGTGAGACCAGGTGTCTAGGAAACCTATATAATAAAAGTGTGAGACAAAAAAGGAACGAAATTAACATGTGTCACTACAGCACAATTACTGGCATGCTGAAATTAACTGCTGTTAAACCACATCTGGCAATGTGAATCTACACAAATGAATTATACACTAACTTTCAGATAGCTTACCTTAGCTAAAAATTACATTAGCTTACATTAGCTTAAAATTATCCTAAAAATTAGGTGAAATTTGCCAGATTTGGTTTAGTACGCACTCCTTACTTAGGATAGGATTTCCAAACCTCATTCCTATAATTAACTGCCTGAGTAAAGCACAAAAATTACCCAGACCTAAGCTTAAGACGAAAGCTACTTTTGAAAATGACGTTTTCGCCTCTAAACCTAATGTGGCACGTTTCTAACCAGTTTCAGTCATTCCAGTTGCATCAATGACCATTTTGATGAATTTAAGTTGTCCAAACAAAACATTGCTGACATCTGACCTAGTCGTCTGCAGGAATGGGGAATTAATTTAATTTAATTTATTTTAATTAAGTTAATATTTTTATCACCATCTCCAGTCAAAGAAAGGATGACGACACCTTGACACCGTTTTTCCAAACAGGGGAACATTCGCGTATTAACATTTTTGCACTTTTGCACTTTTGAATGATGACAGTAGAAAGTTTTGTGTCGTTCGGGGTATTTTTGGACAACTTTGCTCCAATTTGAATTTTCAGGAACAAACTGTGCTGATTATAATGACTACAAGATGCACTGAACGAGATACAGAAAAGTGTGAACAATACTGGCCCTCAACGCCGAGAAAATTCATCAGATATGGTCACTTTTTGGTGGGCTGTCGACGGAAAAAGATGAAAGAACAGTATGAGATCACAGAACTAAAGGTTTGAGTTTTCTTAAAATTCTAATTAAATTAAACAAAATAAGTAAATGAAATTATATTATGAATAAATAAAATTATATTACGAATTTAGTTTCCACTACTACAGATGATTGTATCTTCAGAAGCTGCAAGTCAAAGACTTTCTAGCGATGTGCAGCTTCCTGTAATGTTGCTCCTATCTGCAGGAATAAGCTACTGACGTTTGGCAGTTTTTCTTAGGGGATTTTGCTTGATACACCATCCAATTAAAAACTTAAAAAATAACGAATGTGGGAATTGAACCCTTAGGTAGACGCTCTGTAACAAAACACCCGACCTCCCAGCTAACCCTTGAGTCTTGAGAGCGCCGTTTATCTCACTAATTTATATCTGGTAGCTTCGGCTTGGCACGATTGATTTGAAATGTGAGGATTCAGCATTGGCTAGGATAAGCCAACATCCAAAGAAAATAGGTTGACCGTGTGCCCGATACGTCAAATAATTACTTTTTTAGATTCGACATTTGGAAAGAAACGAAATTCGTACCGTAAATCATGTACTCTACTTGGGCTGGCCGGACTACGGAGTTCCCAGGCGCCCCCATAAATTGATTCAATTTATGGTTGAGATGCGGCAAATTCATCAGTTTTTGGTAAAAACTCACTGTCCCTACTGGAAATCGAATTCTCAGGGGCCGCCTATGGTTGTTCACTGCTCCGCCGGTATTGGAAGATCTGGTACGAGTTGTGGAATTTCATTTGGCAGAATTTCATTTCCCAGGATTTGTTTCAGCAAAACTCCACTATCTAGACAAGAATTGCAAAACCAGTATTAATTTTTAAACATTAATCTGCACAGTTTCAATAATCAAATTCAAATTCAAGAACTAATCAATTCAAATTTGTGAACGCTCTCCTATAGAATTATGTGTTATACCTATAAAACTGAAATACAACTTCCTTTTAATTTGTACGAAAAGTTTTACCTTCAATAGTATCTGTATAATCCATAGATTATATTTTCTATATTGGTAAATCTAAGCTTAAATCTGTAAATTAATTTATAGAGCATTCTAAACGTTAGGGTCTGCGGTTCGAATCCCGGTTGAGTCTAAACATTTTTCTAGGTACCTACGTAGCCCTGGACATTTGCACACGGCGCCTGGACGAAATGAAATCCGTCGATGTGGAGGGGACAATTCGGAAAATCCGAAATCAGAGAATGCATTCCGTGCAAACGCCGGATCAGTATATTTTCATACATCTGGCAATAATCGAATATGCCTGGACAAACGGACTGACAGATCTGGATTCAGTTGATCTGAGCACGTTCATGTGACGAAAAACTAATTTGCATATTTGTCTCTTAGCATTGGCTATGAAGTAAAGCTTGTCATTAGTTGTTAACAAGAGTGCATAATGATAAGAGTATGGCACTAAGCCTAGTCTATGTTATCAGAGCAAAAACTCTGCTATGTTCGCTAACGGCTGACCCCCCTCCACAAATTGGATCCATCACTTCAAATAAACTTGGCCGCTTCCCTTGCATGCTAAAGCTCAAAAATACAACTATTCAGTGGGTTCAATGTGCTTCTGTTGCGATCTTTGGAACATAAACATAGCGCGCTTTCTTTGAAGTGATGGGTCGAATTTGTGGTGGGCCAGCGGTTAGCTAACAGAGCACAGTATTTGCTCAGATAACAAATACTACATAGGATTAGTGTCACACTCTTATCGTTATGTGCTTTTGTTGTTAATAACCGGAAGCTACTCCCAGCGTCAGTATGGCCAAGTGGTCTACGGCGCTGGTCAGAACTTCCGATCATACGGTCGGTGGCGCAATCCCCAGATACCACAAAGCTTTCTCGGCTCTAACCACTCAGCTGTCCATCCTTAACTGGTCGGTAAATGTGTACCACTCCGGTGGGAAGGTAACAGGAGTCTGTGTAGAAGGGCCGCCCCCCCCCCTCCACGGATGTAGTCATCATCATCATGAGAATCCGGAGATAAGCACCGGCACCCCATGTCCTGTGGAGAAGGGAATTGCACAAGTCATAAAAGGACCTGTCCTGCACCACTCTATCGGCACCACTGGGGCCGCATGCTTGAAGTCCCCGGTCCAGATCCATGAAACCAAAGGTGGCAAAAATTGTCAATAAAGGATGTTCGATCGCGACCTAGATTTTTGTGTTAAATTGCGGGGATGTATGAAAAGTATGAAGTGATCGAGTAAGACGGAAATAGCTTAAAAATACGCACATTTACACTCAGATGGTAGTAGCATAAAACTTATGATACTGACTGAAGTTTTTAAATGCTTCTTCTATGAAACTTCTGTAGTGAGCAATTAGCCAGTGTATCTATACAAACCTTGCATTTTAGTGGTTGCCTATAGTTTCACTAAAATTTTAATGAAAATTGACTGAAGTAGTAGAAAGATCTTCACACCGTAAACGTACACAAAAAGCACACCTGCAAACAATAGCGTAAAAACTCTATTGAATTTTACAACACGTGCGACCGTAGCACACATTTACTGCCTTTCATGTCCCTAGACGGTCAATATTCAAATTAGGCTTCCACCCAATTCAAATCAAAATTATTCATCTTCTCTGAGTAAACCACAGAGGTAATGAGTTACACCAGGTCATTTTTATATCAAGCTGTAGGGAAATTTATCTTTGTAGCTTTAATTTATATCTTCAGGCTATAACAAATATATAATTTATTATTACAGAAACAATTTCTTTAAGTTTTTATTTTAATTTTAATTTTTATATTTATAAAATATTTTTTTTGTTGATGTTTTTTTTTATTTTTTTTTTTTAAAGAAAAGGAGATGTATTTGTTTTTTTTTAATATGTTTTTTTATTTGAGTGTGGTTTTAATTTTTTTTTTTTTTTTTTTATTTTTTTGTTTGTTTTATGTTTAATTCGGACAGAGTATAAAAGTTAAGAGTGGTTTGTTTTTGTGTTTGTTGTATTATTATCTAGAAGCCAAAAGCATTAACCCTAGGGTGGAGTCGTGGGATGGGTGGGGTGGAACGGTGAAAGTTTCATAAGGAATAATTGTTTTGTTTTTGTGGGGATGTTTTGAGGCGTTTGGGGTGATGTTGGAAAATTTATGGGAATTAATAAATTGTTAATTAATTTATTTATTTTTTTTTGTATTTTTTTTTTAATTATAATTTTGAATTGTGTGTGTTATTGGATTGGTGGAGAATGAATTTTAAATTTGGTGTGGGGTGGGTGTGGGTTGCTTCGGGGATAGCAACCACTTCGAGTACACGGAAGGCTGACGCGTTTATCGGAGAGGATAAACTTAGGCACAGGATCTTCGGAAGGTGATTTGTCCAGAACCAAAGATTCCTTGCAGTCAACCTGGACGGGGTCTAGGTGTGAGTTCGTTTGATGAGGATAGGGATCCAAGGGATATCAGTGGCAAGCGGGGTCGACACTTGCCGATTTCTGGATAGGTGAATCAGGTCTGTATCAAAGAACACTGATTGAGAATCTTGATTGCCAAATCAAGATTCTAGCACGATGATGATGATGTCTTTGTCGGGACCAAGGGTTCAATTTAAACACTTACTTGTACAGGGACTGTGAATCCAAAATCTTGATCGATCCTTATGTCCTAGTCACTAGATGCAGTAGTAGGACACAACAGTTTAATGACAATGGCTATGATGATATTGGCAATAATGAATTATGATAACAAAGCAGGGAACACGATTATTATAGTGTGTATAAATGATAAAACAGATTATAACAATTCACAAACTGTATACTGCGTAAACAATTAGACAGACAATAATAGTTTGCCAGAGTTGCCAGTATCTATTATACCCAGATTACTAATTGTTGTTGATAGGGACAAGGTTCCGGTGTCTAAACTCAATTCTACTCTGTTCCTCTTTCTTTCCTTTCTTGACTAACTGACTAGTAAGTTATTAGCCTATTACCAAACTCTATCGTGCAATCCCTATATGCTTGTGTTCGTGTGATTAGATTATAACTCTTCTACCGTCCTCCTTACTAAAGGACAAAACAATATCAATAAGATAAGCTACTAAACAATTTAAGTTAACTAAATTAAAGGGATTAGTAGTACAAAGTTTCCGGTCTTTGGGTGAGCCCGAAATGCTAGTAACAATAGCACTTTCGGATGCTATACGGTTGCCAAGGGTCAAACACAAGGGGGGTCCGGTTGGGGGAATTCCTGGTCCGTTTATGGGTGTTAGTACAAGTTATGTTTAATTTAATCTCTTCTTTAAATTCTCTAATTCCGATCAATCTGACGAATACTGAATAGGTTAGGCCCAGGGGCAGGGGGTGACAACCCCTTCAATGAGACTGATGATAAGCTCGAAAAGATTCATCTTTTAAGGTTGACAAGATAAGAGTTACTTTAAAATGGTCAAAAACAAGGTTAGGTTTTCGTTGTTAGGTTTTAGGTTCCCACAAATGATCCGGTGCACTTCCAAATTGTCACTGCCTTAACCGTTCCTCAAAAGGTCTATTCCGATCCTCAATGTACCTTAATCGGCTGATTCCAATCCAACTAATGATCCACTAATTATGTCCTTCTTCGGACTGACTATCGCAATCAAATCAAATATCTGACCAAGAATAATGCCACTGTGGCTCTGAATACTGACGTTCTAAGTGTGATTCCGGCAGGATCAGTCGGGACTTCCGCACCTGAATCAAATGGGTTAAAACCCATTAATACAAGTTATAGGTGCGGGATTCGAACCCAGCAACCATTACTCACACTTTGGCTTTCTGAACTTGAAATAAACTCATACAGATCCAAATTGTTGTGAAAGCTTGCGATTCAAGCGGATTAACACAAATTTTGATGGTTTGAGTAAGATCGCGATATTTAAAATTGTTCTTAAGTAAAACGATAATTTTCAAGACAATTTCTTGCGTTCTTGTGCAAGAAATTGTGCCTTTGATGTGAAACTGTGATTCCAACTTGATTTCTCTTTGTACAGTCTGCTTTTGTACGATTAAAACCTATTACTCGAATTTGACATACTTTTGGGTCCTTTGACAGTAGATAGGTTTCCGTTTATTCGACTCACACGAGAAACATTAATTTAGTTGAGGTGACCAAGTTTAGGACCTTTTTGTTTTCCGGGTCCTAGCAAGGAAGGTAACAACTTCCTACTTCTGATAAGAGTTACTTAATTAGAAAACAGTTTACACGCGAGTTTGACCAGGACACAATACTTGAATGTAGAACTTTTAATTTCGCGAGTTTAAGTGAGGAAGGTAACAACTTCCTGCTCTTAACAAACATTAGTAGTTAAAAGAGAGTCAACGCATAAATTTACTAAAAACGTCATAATTTAGTGTAGAACTTCTGTTCTCTATTGGGTTCTACTAAGGGAAGGTAACAACTCCCTTTGTTATGAGTGTTAAACATTGAAAACTGGATAATTTCACAAAATTGGCGATTTTAGCCTTTATTAGAAGATGGTTCTGGTGCCCTATCCATAATACTTACGTAACTAACGGTTGACTCGCCTATTTCAGGTATATTATCAATTATTTCCTAATACTAGATAAAATTGTCAGAATGTTAAAACCTGTTATTGCCATTTGTGAATAACTAACGTGGATAACTTCGTATTAATCATAAATGAGCAAGGTTGATTTTTTTCAACCTTGCTGACCTTTACGTAACGGAGTTTGATTCGTTTTGACTTTGGACGTGAACACCGACATGAAATGGCGTTAAGCCGCGGTTGCGGTCATTATTAGGAACAGAATATACATCAGATATGGTTGGTTTGATTACAAATAGCAATAACAGTATGTTCTGGCTTTAGAAACAAAGATACGACAAATGTAGTTAAAAACTATACTCACTACAGCTTAATTAGTATTGATTTGACAATGAGACTGACCATTTGGTGGATTCCTGTTCTTGCGATTCGTCCGCACTCTTAACAAAGAGTGGCTTACGCGGACGAATCGAGGATATCCAGATTCGTCTGATGAGGACCCAATACGGAGTCCCCGTGACTCTAGGTCCTATAGCCTTAACCTCATTTGCATATTTGTTAACCTACCTAAACCTAGATTTCCTACGCAACCAAGTACTCACACACTTCCAGATGTACATACAAGACTTGCAACCTAAAACTATATTACTTATTACTACTTTTCCTGCGTACTATAGGAGTTCTGGCATAGTTTTGGCACTTCATACGAATCATGCACACAGAGAATCAATAACCATTCAGACGGTTACTTGCTCGATTATGATTGACAATTATACTGCATACAACGTACATACAAAGGTCCTAGGTAATTTAATATTGACTACGTAATCCTATTTATTAACTAAACACAATTTAGGCAACATTTATACAATACCTGAATTAAGAACCACTTGTACCTCACTTATACAACATTCAGACTAGAACAGTTCCTATTAGTAAAAATGCAATCATTCATACAAATCACACATACACTTCATTCCTGCTTATGGTCTGAGTCTTGATCACTCCAGCGATGCTCACAACCTTCGTCAGACAGAAGGAGTTTCCGCGAGTCAACGCACATACAGTCATGCGAGCCAATACAATGCCATTCATACAATTCTCACATACACAACCATTCCATTTCTTAGGTAAACACTTATCTATCTAATCCTAAAAACAGACATAATTACAAACAGCCTAAACAAAATTTAACTCTACTTATGACCTACGCTACTAGCTATTATTTCAAACATACTGAAATAACTAAATTTTAACGAGAATTTGTTATGAGTTTTAGACATCTAAAACTCAGTTTATAGCGCAGAACTTTAGTAATTTTGTGAAGTTTGAAATTTTGTGAAAGCCATGTGAGTAATGATTGCCAAGCAATCATTACTAGACAAAACCACTATTAAACAAAACTACTGATAATAACTAAATTAATTATTGGGGAAGCCGGTCATTCCCCGTGAAACGCTTAATTATTAACTATGTAAAAGGAACAAGAAATTATTTTAGGAATTCTGTTTTAAAACTTGTTTGTGCGTTTTTAGATGACCTATTACTTTTAGTTACCGACCTACGACAAACAATACAAATTACAAACAGTGATTTTAAGGCTTAACAAAGCCTGAGGTTAAAACAATATGGCCGGCAACTCCTAGTTGCCGGCTGTGGGGTAAGTATTCCTATTAATTAACTCAATAAAAACAGGGTCGTAGCAAAGGGACCCTCTAACTCAAACTTGGAGGTTGGGTCCCCACTTAAATATCCCCATATTCTACTTTAAACCCCAAATTTAGGCCAAAAGAGCCTTGTTAAAAAATTGACAAAAGGTGGCCGTGGCTTGACCAAAAGTGCAAACAAAAATAACAGAATGTGTGAACGAAATAATCGGAGGTGGAGGTCAGCAAACCTCGATATACGGAGAGTGTCGGCACAAAAAACAGAAAAACATAAATAGGGGCAATTCTCAAGACCTCCATCGAACAGGAGGGGTTTACATGAGCTGCCCCTTTATTTAAAACCATAAAATAATAATAATAATGAAAAAGCAAAGACGAAATAAAAGTGGCTCGAAAGCCCACACATGCTATCATAACTTAAATATGGCCTCAGGCCCAAAAATACTGATAAAAATGGGGCTCATCGGCCCAAAATGCGTATAAAAATATGGCCCATTGGCCTCAAAAAATGTATATAAAAACGGCCCGAAGGCCCACAAAAAGAGGAAAAAATCATATTATAAAAAATTGGCCCATTGGCCTCAAAAGTAAAAAAGTTGGCCAAAATGGCCTCTGAAATCCTAGCGTTTTTCTTCTCGATTCGTGGCCAGGTATAGAAGACCTATTTGGCCCTGATTTGTAAGTGTTCGTTGGAATTCTCAGCTCTTTTCTGGCCCGAAGGCCAGAAAAGTCCTACTATTTTTCCTAACCTGGGAAATGCGCTTTAGCCCCCATGCAGTACCAACTGCACTGGAGAGCGCATAAAGGGGAGGGGGAAGCAACCGCTTTCGGTTGCTCTCAAACGAACACTGATTTGAAAATAAAATTTTGGACCGAGCTGACAGTTTTGCTGACAGCTCGGTGACAGGTCATTAGCGAGACCTGGAGCTCGCTTCTTCTTTGATTCTAAGGCAAAGCTTCTAGAAGATTCTAGAACCTTCTAGAAGCTTGCCACCTTTTCTGTGTGCTGCGCTGCAGCGGGCTGACCCAGCTGGCCGTTGGGGGTGGAAATTAATGAGATTTTGGATTTATTGCCCCCCAACTGACCCAATTTTGATATATTTTGGGGGCCGAAACTTGGCGAAACTTTGCGAAACTTTTGCTAACACATAAACGCAACCGAAGGGAAAACTTTGCGAAATTTCGGAACTTTAATGAATTATTACGCATGAAATATAATTTTCTATAAGTTACAACTTATATCATGATAATCTACGTACTTACCTACGTATATCTAGCTAATAACATTTATATTATTATTATTATTAAGGAGGGTAAGCCCCCTCTAAACCCAATGACTTGGGCTTATCCTACTATTTTCCTTTTCGTTTTCTTGTTGTCCTTGTCCTCGGCCAAAAGTTCAAGCGAGGACAACTGCTAGGCCCAGAAGAAAGAGGCCTAGCAGAGAGAGAAAGAAAAGAGAGAGAGGGAAGGGGGAACAACACCTGACTCAGGTGTAGTCTGGGAGGTAGACAACCTCCCAGACAATAAAAAAGGAAAAAGGTTTGCCTTAACTTTAAGGCAAAGAAAACCAATTTTAGTACACTCCTTTTTGGAGTGATAAGATTACGAAACGAAAAGTAATCTTATAAAAACATTTTCGTTCATAACTTTCTTATTATTGGGAGTTGAAAAGTCGGGTTTGGATTTTTCGAATCAGTATCAAATTCTCTTTCATATAAGCCCAAGTCATTTTTCGACCAAAAATGTCAAAATTAACTAATTACTACCTAACTAACGTATAATTATTACTAATTAACCTTACCTATCTACGTACTTAGCTATTTTGCACTTAGTATTGAACCATCTTCCAATATTAGTTGTTCTAGATGTACATTTCCTTTTTATAGGCAATTTTACGACTAATTTTTGCCTTAATTATGCACATAAACTTTGTGTTTTAGGTTTATGACTTCCTGCTGACTAACATGCGAGCGTTAGTGATTAAATTATCTTGACGGGGAGGGCTATACTTGACTATTATGGGAGATACCCACCAATTCACCTAAGTTTAGTTTAGTTGTCGATTGTTATCTTCGTGTGGGGGAACTCTTTATAAAGGGATGAAAACGAAGGGAGGGGGGGGGCTCCTCCTTTTTTTTTTTGGGTATTATTATTAGTAGTGGGTGGTGGTAGGAGGTTTAATTAAATTAAAATCGTGTTAAGATAGTATAATTTATAATAATGAAACTTTGGTGGTGTTTTTTCTTTATAACAACTTAAAAAACATAATAAATATATAATAATTTTTGTTGTTTTTATTTAATTTTTTTTTGCCTTCTTCTTCTCGGTGGGGTTTGCGGGGTTTTTTTTCTTTAAAGCTGATTTTAGATTACTTTTAACATTTTGTTTTATTAATTCCATTACACATTGCAAACACACTGCATTTAGCGCATACTATAAATCAAACTGGGAAGCTGAGCTGCGTGAAAAAGTCCATTCTATATATGTACCTATACAACCCTTCTGCGCTTTATCTGTGCAAAGACTGAGCAGATAAATCAGACAATACACAGAGCAGCGTGCGCCTAAGTTATAAGTTATAGACAGCTGTACTGCATATAACCAAAAACAATGATATTGCTGCCAATTAAAATAGAAATTTGTTCGGACTTATCTGACAGCTGCCACATAAATGAGTAAGGTTTTATCAATTGAGGATAGGCTTAATCGTTGTATAAGTACTTTACAACACACCTACAGCTTAGAGTCGTTCACTAATTTCTACTGCGTTCGTCGTATGGGAAGCTTTGCGTACTCGTGCCCCACATTCGGAGATTCACGCTAAGGCGGGCTATTAGGTATAGTTGTATAGTGTATAGTAAAACCAACTCTAGCCAAGCTCCGAAACATATTAGAGTGTTAGAATCTTAGATATAAAACCCAATTTTCTTAGATTTCCTATATTACATAAATGCCTAACGTACCTAAAGTCAACTTTGTTTTCGCTGTGGGTTTTGTATATTTAGTGTTGTCTAGATTTTGGTATTGTAGTTAGCTAAATTCTATTATTGCTTAAATGTTTATTACTTCACTGCGTTTTTAATGTTTATCTGTAAATAAACGTTATTATGGCCGATTATACCTGAGCCGATTTACCTATAAAGTAGGAAGTATTAGCTAGTATGCTGACTGATGTTGGATTTAATGAACCGCTCATTCATGCAAGTTAAAAATTGTTATATCTAAATGTTTTTATGAATTTATTTTTTGAAGTTAAATCCGCAGAAAATCCTCTTAATAACTTTTTGTGCTCAGTTCCTCTGTTCGATTGCTAATGAGGTATTTGAAACTTCCTTTTCTGCCCAACTAGGGTAAAGCGGTTTACAGTTTGCTTTGCTGGTGTTTGATTGATGCAAGAAGTGTAATGTTTGAAACTTTGAAAAGAGTAGCTCGACTGTATTCGGACCTACATTCAAGTAAGTATTGTTCCGATATACTAAATTTTACTTGTTCTGCAGTCCCATGTCAAATAGATATTGAGGAAAAATGAGGAAAGTTGAAATTATCAAGACCTCAGAAGGCCTTGACCTCGGGCATGTACATTAAATCTGCTCTCATTGAAAAAGCCCATTTTTTGTTCAAGGGTGCAAATGCATAAAAACAAACTTCTAGAAGGAGCACTATCATTGTAGTTTCATAGCACAGAGAGTGGAAGATGTAATCGTGTCAAAACATCAAATCTTAACCTTTCATTTGCTTTAATTTATCAAGTAGCGGCAATGTTAATGTAGTGTTTATGCGGTGGCTGAGGTTGAAATAGAATAATAAATACGGTTCGAGCAGTGTGCACTATGAGGGAGCCAAGCTAAAGATTATATTCCGTAATATTCAATCAAAATGCATTAATTCAGACATAATGAAATAAGCTAAGCATATAACATTGAAATATCCTTCAAAAATATCCTTGGTAAATCTAAGTGTTATTAGAGTCTGCATAAAATTCCATACAGCTATAGTTGGGAGCTGCTTTTACTCAAGCAAACGTAACTCTTCTGGTCCACTGCAGTACTTTTCAGAAGATTCGCCATCAACGTTTGACGAAAGAGCCTCTACAATGGGTGGGTAAGTAGTGCTTAACGCATCAAAGCCGTAATAAGCTACATGTAAGCTAAAACTATTACAGATGAATTGGACAATCTTATTCCAAGGCAGCACACGAAGGACAGTCAAACGTTCAGTCCAGCAACTATATGGTGCAACTTCACCAACTGTACTGCTGAGAATGAAGCAACGAACCTTTTGAAACATTATTATTTTGTGGAGCGTAACCTAAACCACTACCGGAGATACTACATTTTTATTGGGGGTGCCGCTGCACTTTGGTTCAATGTGATACTGTTTCTTCTTTCAATCTATGCCATCCGCCACAGACTACTGTCTTGGAGGAGATATTTCCCTGTTTGCTGTTTATGCCTAACTGACGCCTGGTTGGGCGGTGTCAACGCTGTCTCGGCACTACGTCTATTAATAACGGGTTCTGGAATACCATTGACATGGTATTATTATCTTAATGGGCCAGTCTATACCACTGGACAACTTATCATAGGCTTTGTGATATGTACACAATTTTTAGCAATATGTTTTCCCATATTTTATGATCGTGAATTGTTAAAACGTCACTACATTGGCGCAATTATTAGCATAGGTATCGTTGCCGTTTTCTATTACCTTTACTATCAGATTATACCGACTACTGCTAAAGGTGTTGTTTCTAAGCTTATCACAACCGTATGCTACTATTCTTTAATTTCCATTGCTTTAGTTTTTACGATCTTGAAAGCTACAATACTTCGCCAAGCATCCTGTACGACCAGAACTACTCAACGCGTAGCAAGACCGGTACCAAAGTTTACAGTAATGGTCTTACTCTCTTTATTTCCGGTGTTATTGGCCGAATTTGCTACAGTAGGATTCAGCGCTTTTATGTACGCCGAGGCTGAACTAAAGGCTAAAACGCTCAGAGTTTGTTCTCTCGTGGAGGAACGTTATTGCTGCTCCAAGTGCCAGGATTACGCCATGGTGAGTCAGTTGATCCGTCTGCAAATGAAGATACTCATTTTCCGACTTATTCTTCTGTGTTTTCCCACTCTCAGACGAGTCTACCATCCATTGGTAACATTTTTGTGGGAACAGAAATTCAGAGTTCTCATATGCCGAGGTGTTATAGCAACAAACGCGATGATGAGAAACTGGCGAGAGATGGCACAAATAAACAGAAATGGACTTGTTAGACGTCTGACAAGAAGAGTTCCTGGAACGGCATTACCCGTATGTCCTGTCAGGCAGCCATTACTTCTTTCGGCCCGTCCCGAGGAAACGGATAATGACTTTGTTGTATCCACTGTATCTGAGCTCTACGAACAACAACAACAACAACAACAACAACAACAACAACAACAAGTAAACAATCACGGACAAGACAAGGTCTCTCAATTGAATTGGAGATATACATCGTATATACAGTCACTGAGGCGAACGTGGTCTGAACCGTCCATTCAGGCTGGGACCCTGGGCAATTCAAGTGTCACTAACTACCTGGCCACTACCCTCAGCACCCCTAATCTTACTTTGTAGAACATGCAGTGTCTTCAGCAGACGTTTACATCCAGCATGGAAGTTTGTTCCCCATGAAAGCATGGAAGATTCTAGAATGCCTAAAAGTATGAGTAACCATGGCGCTAAATTTCATTTAACTGTGTGTAAGGGGACAAATATGCAAAGTACTCCTGTTAGTTCAACGTTTATGTATTCTCTTTTGTGTCCTGGGGTCAGTTTCATAAAAAACCGTCTCGAGTTCTCAAGTTCTCGAATTCTCGAGTAGTCTGTTTTCAATGACAATCTCTATTAACAATTATATGTAAAAGTGTCTACGGAAAATTTTATGGTGATTTATTGAGTCAATTACAGAAGTTATTGAAGGAGAAAGAAAAAATTTACAAATTTAGATTTTCAAAAATTTCTCGAGTAAGTTTCAAGTTGGCGAAATTTTCTCTGGTCAACATCGACCAGAGAACTTGACCCGAGAACTCGAGAACTCGAGAACTTTTTTAGCGTGACTTTCAATGCGGCTTGCGGATCTCGAAAACTTCCACCGTAGTTTAGCTACTAGACTCGAGAACTAGAGAACATTTTTATGAAACTGGCCCCTGTTGTCTGTTTGATAATTAACCGTTATTATTAACATCATCATTATTAACCGCCATTGTCATGTACTTATGTGTGTTCGTCAGTCATTCTGTGGCTGTTTTCACTGGTGTCGCTGTATGTCTTCCTAAGCTCCGCCTACCTGGAGGGTCTCATCAAAATTATCTTCTCTCAAAAAAATTTATACAGTCTGGTGCTGCGTTTAAAGGTCTGCCAGGGTTCATCGGTCTGGTACGCTTCCGCTTCTTCTATGATTTGCAGGCAAGTCCAACATAGCAGGGTTGGTCGGTTTGATTTGCTGGTTATATAGACTGTGTGTTTGGATTGACTGTTTGATCGAGCTTACGCCCCCGTACGCATCTGTTTCATATGTTAAATCGTCAATTAGCTGTGTCCTGTTATCGTGGCAGTGTGAAATATTTTCTATACATTTCTGAGGTTTCTAAGTCGAATTCTTTAAAAGTGAGTGTTACCTTTACGAACATTATTGCAAATACTATTCTTGCGTACGTACTCCGGTCTGTCATAGCTAATAGTTATATCTCAAATTTTGGGCGCGTAATTATTCAAAGTACGTTAGGCGGTGATTGTGTACCGTCGGCCTGGGATAGTTACTTTACTCTTTATTGGGTTTTGGCGGTTGTTTTCCTTGCAGGTTATTCTTGTTATTATATTTTGTATGTTTGCCATGAGTGTCACTTTATGATTGGTGATTTGATTTGATGTCGTATTTCATGGGCCACTCAAGTTCTGGTGTTTCTCTTGTGGAATTAGTTTAACTGTGATGTTTGTATTTCTGCACTGTAAATAATAAATCTGCGAAGTTTTTCAAACTTTGTCCATTTCTTTTGTAGCTGGTCAGGTTAAGCGGTAGTTAAGTTTCCGACATGCGCACACTCCAGAACTTAGCGTTCATTTTGATAATTCTAAACTGTTTGTTAATGAGACAATTGCTCAAATCTCTACATTAGGTTAGCTGGTTAGCTTAGGTTGGTTGGATCTACATTTAACCTGCACTGAAATCTATTTGGCGGGGACTAACCAAATCGCCCGGGTCCGTTATCTATTGGACAACGGAACCCCAACAATTACGGTTGGTTAAGAACAGTTAACTTATTATTATTATTGTTATTATTATTATTATTATTGTTATCATTATTGTTATTATTTTGTTATTATTATTAACGCACGATTTTCACAGCTTTCTGTGCCATTTCTAACAGATTTCTACACCTGACGAAGATAAACAAAAGAAAAGGTAGTATGGTAGGGTTGAAATAATCAAAACGAAGTGATTGTCAATTATAAGCCGACTTTATTGTTGAACAAACGTTTGCTTGCTGTTCGATGAAAAGACTTGGAGTGATAACTTGTAGGCTTGACTGCTGTGTCTGCCAGGAACCGATGCAATCAACTTTTAAACCCAAATCACAGTGGACTCAGTGTTAGAGGGAGAGCGCGTTTTCCAAGCGAGTGTAGTTAAGGCATTTAATGCTAGTTAAGGCTTTTGATGTCATCAACTTTATACCGTTATCACTCGTTCATTACTTGGAGTTAGGAAGCTATCTCTAAATCAAAATGTAGCCTAACAGTTTCTCGTTTCAACGAATACAAGAAACAGCATTTGGTTCTCTAGAATGTTATTAGCATAAATTAGAGAGAGCACAATTTTTCAGAATTTTCGCAGACTGCTTAAAATATACGTTAACTTTATTGTGTTACTTTGTTACAAAACATTCCAAAAATCGGGTCGCACCGCGAACTCAAGCTCAAATTTTGGTTACAGGATTTTTGTTTTAGACTTTTGTATAACTCTTTGCAAATATGTAGGTATAACTCCGGAGTAACACCTTAGGGTTATTCCCATCCTAAGAAAGCTATTACTTTGTGCTATGTCGGACTACCTAGTTCCTACCTCAATGTGAGAATGTATATATAAAATATAAACTACATAAATAAACAGACGAATTACTTTTATTTTCGCAATTATAATAAATAGCAACCGAAATAGTCGGCTGGAACTTTTGGACTAGAAACAACACTTTAAATAAGAAAATAAAATTTACAGACAATGGTCAGGGGAACACTCACAGTTGGAAGAAAAATTCTCCCAACTATAGCACCATTAAATTCAGCACAGAATAAATCAACTATATCAATTCTAAGAATTTTTCAACAAAAAATCACTAAAACAATTTCTGGCTGCAGCTAAACATTAACTTAAAAGCGTGAAAAATGTTTTTATTTAACGGTTTTTCACTTCGTATTCACACAATCGGACGGATTTCCCAATAAATATCGATGATTTAAAATTCTGCGGCGCGGGTGCGACTGGGGCTTCGCAGAATTCCGGATGCCTGAAATAAAAATATTTAAATTAATAAATCAAAAATTTAATTTAAAAATATAAAATAAAAAAACTGGCTCTTCTGCTAGTTTTGTTTTCAATACTTATTTACAAAATAACATACGATCAAGAACATCCGATCAAGTTTTGAGAATAAAACAAGACTTTTATCTGAGCCCAACAACTGGTCAAACTAATTGTCACTGTTGCGCAAAACGTTTGGCTTGAACAATTCTATATTAGCTAGCCAAACGATCTATCTGCCAATTTATTTTTCAACAGTTATCTAAGCAAGACTTAATCAAACTAAAATTAAGAATAAAACCAAGTTTGCCTGAACTCAACAAACCGGTCAATCTAATTGTTACTATTGTGTAAAACGTTTGGCTTGAATCTTTCAATATTAGCTAACTATGGCTTACAGAAGCAGCCAATCCGCCAGCAGGTCCCAGCGAGGCGGAGCTGCGATTTTTGGCCCGCAATTTGGCCAGCGAATTTTCAGCGACATCCGCTCGTTCTTCGGCGTCCTCGATCTGGTGCTGCAGTTGCCGATACTTTTGCAGATTCACGTTGGCCAATTCTTCCTGAAAAAAGCAAAAATAAAATCAAAATTGAATGAAAATTCAAAATTAAAAGTCAGCTTTAAGTTTTTGCTTAAAAATTTTCCAACATGTACACAAAACTGTGTGGTTTTCATTGAATTCTAGAAAACCTGGCCCTAGATGAAATTCAACAATTTTTACGAAACTTCAAAACAGTTTTTCAAAGTTCGAAAATAAATAGGATTTTCCACAGTACATCAGAGAGGCTCAGTGGTAAGTTTATAAATTCAAGAAAACTCCAAACAAATAGTATTTTAAATTTCAAAAAATTTTCAGAGTTCATTCACTATTTATTCCATCTATGCATTAAATCTGTGCATTAAATATTGATTAATTAATCAATATTCAATAGTTAGCTCGTTAATTAATAGTTCTAAAGTTTAAACTCCTAAAAGTACGTACGGCTTCCTCGGCCTGGCGTTTGTAAGTTTTGATTTTCTGCTGCAATTTTTCCACCAAATCCTGAATTCTTTCCTGTCCCTTCTTCTCTTCGTCGACCTGGAACTCCAGCTCCTTGATTCGCCGCTCCTGTCGAGAGACGTTTTTGTGCGAATCCGCCAAACGTCGCGACTCGTTGTCTAGTTCGCTCTCTAGCTCGCGGACCTGAAATATGCAAATTAGTTTATGAAGAGGTCACGTGACAGCAGTGGGTCTCTTCAAGGTAGGGTAGCAAAAGGAGTGGAGGATTTCTGAGTTGGTTAAACTTGACCAAATCGGCTCTTTGAATCCTTTCTTGAAGAGACCTATTGTAATCCACAAACTTTTTCATATGACGTTAGACAAGTGGGCATGAATATGAAATGCTGTAGAAGTGATCACAATTTTCTATACACATTTTTGTGCCAGACTTTTGCTGCAGGTCAAGTTGAACTTTAGTTCTTTTCATCAAAATAATTCGGCAAAGAAAAGTATCTGAATCCACACAGGCAAATTATTGAGTTCAGTAAACCTTCAGTGTCAAAATTATTAATTAATTATCCCTAATTAACAAAATTGCTGACATACCCTCTGTTCCAATTTCTGGATAATCTTCTTGCCTCCCTTGAGTGCTGCAGCCTCAGCTTCATCCAGACGTCCTTGCATTTCCTAAATAACAATTTAATTAATTAATTAATTAATTAATTAATTAATTAATTAATTAATGCATTTATATTGCAAAAACTTATTGGTCAACAGTTTGATTTTCAGCAACATTTGTAAGCAGCTTCACTCAGCTGACAAAATTCCCAAATCAATTTTAACTAATTAATTAACTAATAGTCTTAATTAAATTAATTAGTACTTAATTAATTAATCTTAATCTGTAGTTCGATACTCTTTCCAGCTATTTTCAGCAATGTTTGTACCGAAATAACAACTTCACTGAGCTTACAAAATTCGAACACAAAAAGTCGTAACTAATTAGTCTTAATTAACTAATTAATTAATTAACTAATTGAACCTTAATCTGCAGTTCGAGACCCTTTCTGGCCCGATCGATGTGCATCGAGTGTTCCTGTTCCTGTCTCAACTCCTCAGCCAATCGCTGTGCGTCCATAGCGGCCTTCTTTGATCTCTCATCGGCTCCCTTCAACTCGTTCAAAGCCTCGTCCAAATCCGCCTGAAAAATTTAAAAAATTTAAATTTAAATATTCTGAATTAAATTTTTTATTTTGTATAATTTATTCGTTTTGATTCGTTATATCATTTATTCTAGTCATGTTGAAATGTCATTTTTTAAGATTTAAATTCCAAACCCGGTAAATTTTCAGATTTAACCAGAAATTCAAATTCAATAATTCGATATTCGTTAAATTTTCAAATTAGTGGTAAGTTTTCAAATTTAATCAGAAATTCAAATTTAGCCATAATGATTGCCTTATTCAATTATTCGATTTATGATATGCAAATTAGGTTTTGAGTCAGCTACCTGAATAGCCTGCAATTCGCCTTCCAGTTTTCGCTTGATGGCGCTCAGAGAGCTGTTCTGTGCGGCGAAATCGTTGGCCTGCTCACGCTGTTCATGGGCTTCAAATTCTGCCTGTTTGCGAGCTCGTTCAACCTAAAATATACAAATTAGGTTACACAAATTGATCACGAACTTGAACAAGAATCAAGAATTTGAATTGTAGATGAATCCGTTATTGTCAGAAGTTGTTTTAATTTTTTAAAATTCTGAAATGGTAGCTTGGCGCGATTGTGACCTCAATGACACAATTTTACTTTCGTACACACGAACCTACAATACAAGTAAACGTTTCTGCAATACCTACACGATAGCTTACAGGTTACAATTTCACAACGGTGCTAGATTTATAACCGTTCTGTGTCCCATGACCTTCAATTTGCCTCTCAAAATCAATGATCTAAAAGTTTTTAAATTTTTCCACTGCCAGGATTCGAACCATCGACCAGTTGCGCCGCAGGCTAGCGCCTTAGCCACTCGGCCAGCCTAGCCCAAGCTGAACCTACGTGCTCCAGCGTGTTGAGGACTTCCTCCTTCTCGCCCTGCAGGATGGCGCATCGTTTTTCGCTGGTGTTGAACTGTTCACGCAGTTCGTCACGTGACCGCTGCTCTTCTTCGATCTGGAGCTGCAGCTCGCGAACCTGGTCCTGATAGCGTTTCAGATTCTTCTGGGCTTCGGTGTTGGCCTTGTTGGCGTGATCTGAAAATCGAAAATGGAAAATCGAAATCGAAAATCAAAATTTTTCAGGAAACTAAATGAATAAGATCTACACAATACCCAGTCCTTTATTAGCTAGAAAATATGAGAAAAATGAACTTGGAGTAGTGTCTATACTTAAAAAATCAACGAAAATTCATTGCATATTACAATAAATTTGACTCCTGGATTTGCTTAAAAGCTTTAAATTGTTATAAATTCTAAATTTTACTTTCTTACATCCATGTCCAAAAGCGTTCTTTAACGAAAAATGAATTAATTCATTTTGAACTTTAATCTAAATTTAAAATTCGAGTAAATTTTTACCCAAAGCAATTTCCAGCTCATTGATGTCAGACTCCAACTTCTTCTTGACACGGAGAAGTTCAGCGCGACCGCGAGCCTCCGTTTCCAAACTGGCCTGCATGGAATCCAAAGCGCGCTGGTGATTTTTCCTAGAATATGCAAATTAGTTTCCGCCTGTCAATCAAAAAATCGTTAATTTTGTGACATGACACATTCAAATCATTAAAGATTAGAATAGATTTGGTTTTCTCATCATTCTGCTCTCTGAAGTTTAGTTTTTTCGTTTTCATTATCATTTTTAGCTTCAAATTTAATTCTATTTTTATTCTGCTCTCTGAAATTGAGAAATTCCAATTCAAATTCAAAAATTCAAATCCATCAGCAAGAAAATTAATATTAGAATTTCGGAATGTTGCAGCAAATTTTAATTTCGAATTTTACCTGGTATTTTCGAATTCCTCTTCCTTTTCGTGAATTCGCTTTTCAATTTCCTGTCGGATCTGGGAAACTTCGACCTGGGCTCGGAGCACCTTGCTTTCTTCGGCTTCCAAAGCAGCTTCTGCTTCATCCAAAGCACTCTGAAACAGCAAATATAATACCAGTTGAAAATTTTACGGAGCTCTTTTTAATTAATAATATACAATTTATGGTAAATTAATAATTCATTATTAGCACTGTTAACTTTTATCAATCATTAATAAGTTATTGGTCAGTAAGTAATCATGATTGTTAATGGTCTAATTACAAACATTAATAATTTATTATTAATTATTAATAGTTAATTAATCACTCACGACTACGTATTATTTCTAAATATGATCTAGCAACAATAAAATTAATGTTAATGTTAATAATTTGTACCGAAATCAACTTCATCAACTAACTAATTATTAGGTCATTATTATTATTAATAATTATTGTTACTTTTGATTATTGATCGCTTGTTTAGTTGATCAACTATGCCACCTAAACTAATCGCTAATTATCATTAATTAATTAATTCTAATTAGCGGCATACATTAACATAGGGTCGGGTCCTGGAGGGCTTGTACCCAGAAAATTTTGAGGGGGCTTGCACCTTGAACAAAAATTTTCAGGGGGGCTTGTACCTCAAGAATAAATTTGTAAAATTTTTCGAAAAATTAACGCCAATTTTATTAAAAATTTGCAATTTGTTATCAAAATTTGCAAGAAATCTTCAAGTTTTTGAAATAATTTCAAAATTTTGCCCAATTTTACTGAAACATTAAACATTTTTGCTAAAAAATTCTGGCGAAGCCGGAAATGTTTTGAAATTTCAGTGTAAAAACTAATGTTTTCCCCGCTATTTTTGCCTACCCCTTGGCCATTTGTTTCGTTACCCTTGTCCCCGACGGCGGTAGGGCTTGTACCTTGTCCGGGTTGGTGGAGGGGGGACCTTGGACCCCCCCAGACAAACCCCCGCGTTAGCCTATCTAGCGGGCTACCGGACCTGCAACTCCTCCTTCTCAGCCTCCAGTCGCCGGACCATTTTCTGGAGTTCGTGAACGGATCGACCGCCCTCGCCCAACTGATCTGTCAGATCCTTGATCTCCTGGGCCAGACTCTTGTTCTCCCGTCGAAGGGCTTCGATCTGCTCTGCCTGTTCGTCGTACTGGGATTTGATCTGGAAAAGATGAATATTCAAAAATTAAATTTAACTAAAATTTCCGACAAGGTGCCGGGGCCAGTAGTACTAGCCGAAATATGCTTCTTGCCTCCTGCGAGACCATTGCATAAAAGGAGATGGAGTTAGTTCTATGGCTTACCTAATTATGTTAATTTTAACCAATTGACCCATTTTTTTAGGTTTACTTAATTTTAGAAATAAAATTTTCATGATAAAATGTCAATCAGCTTAATTTCGTCATCTTAACTTTGCCTTTGGTCGGCCGGCACACTAATTTTGTCCTAAGTCGTGTCAAAAATCAAGTAATTAAGCAAAATACAAACACACAAATATGCAAATTAGGTTTACGCTTACACGGAAGACCTCAGTTGACAGATTTCGGGCGTCGCGTTGGCTGGCGTCCAATTCGTTGTTCAAATCGTCAACCTTGTGTTTCCATTCATCCACCACTTTGTCGAATTGTTTCTGCTTCTTCTCCAAAGTGGAAGCATAGGAATTGGCCTGAAAAATAAAAGCAAATTGAAACTATTTCAGAGAATTTAATTTTCTCGGCATTTTCATTTTTCAGTAACGCACAACAACACTGGTTTTGAAAAATACAAATTTTTGATAGCTCTAAGATTTTCCGCATTCTACTCAGTTGTGATTTTAACCATTTTAACCTGTCAATATTAATTATCTATAATTTTTTGCCTAAATTTTCCTCGTTTCCAAATTCCATTTCCAATTTCCTCTATTCCACTTACTCGTTCCACATCCACCTGTGCGTCGTCCAATTCGCCCATGAGTCGGTGCTTGGTCTTTTCCAATCCGGCAATCTTGGTGTTGGCCTGGTCCAACTGATCCTGCAATTCCTGCAGACGGACGCTCAATTTTCGCCTAAAATAGACACAAGGATAATGTTTCGGGGTCGAATTCAAACTTAAGCTTGGTTCGATTGTGCCTGTGTGGCTCAGTTGGTAGAGCGTCGATCTTGTGGAGCGAAGGTTGTGGGATCGATTCCCATCTGGGCAACAATGCAATGACATAGACCTTTTTTCGTTCATTCTGTTAATTTTTGTTAATAAAGTTTTGATGATTCAGACACAATCTACCTTTTAGAGGTAACTTTTCCAATTTCACACTTAGTAGTGAATAAAACGTCAGGACGGAAAATCAAATTAAAAATCAAAATTTACTTTCAAAACAGTAAAGCTAAAGAATATTTAAACAGAAAATAATGGAAACAGATTGGACTTTCGAAACTGTAAAGATGAAAACTGTTTAAGCAGAAAATCTAATCATGTAACTAAATAACTCTACTTATTTCTGGTCCAAACTCTGAAAATTCTTCCAAAATCCAACAACTTTTATTTTCTTATTTTTCCTTTTTCCTTCCTATTTCCTTTCCTAACCTGTTGTCTTCCAACTCCTCAGCCTTAGCCAGACCCTCGCCCTCGTATTTGGCGCGCCACTGCTGAATTTCAGCGTTGGCCTTCGATAGCTGGCGCTGGAATTCTGCCTTGGCCTCTGCTTCCTCCTCCATTTGGTCTCGCATCGTATCGACTTCGTGCTCTGCGTTGCGCAGCTGCGCGGCCAACGTTTGACGATCCTGAAACAAGAAAAAACACTTATAACACTCTGGGTGAAAAGTTGTATGTAGGTTTGAAGCTGCAGTGCAAGCCCTTGTCCAGTATGTGGCTGTGCTGAGGTCTGGGCCATCGCAACGTAAACAAGAATGTTGTTTGGTTTGTACTTTCTCTCTCTTGAAAGCTGCTGCTGCATTCATAATTAGAAGCTTGATCAACAGTGACATGTCAGGCCGAAGGTTGAGGGTTCGATCACCACTGAAATTTTAAAATTTTATTTTCAATAAAACCGGGATACTATTCGCTCCGCTTGGATTTCAAGTCTTGCTTCAGATATACAATTCAGTTTCATTTCCTGCATGCCTTGTGCCAAACAGCGATAAATATGCAAATTAGGCTACAGCTAACACTGATCAAGTTAGACAAGATTCAGACCAAACCAGTCTGGATCCCATCAAATCTAATTTCTTGTCACACTCTTAGTTATTATGTACTCTTCATTTCACTAAAGTTAAACTCAATTTCACTTATCATGCTGGCAGAGCCACATTTGAACCGCAATGAATATGCAAATTAGGTTACATCAGAGTGGCTCACTGGCCCTGGCTTCAAAAGAATAAGTTTATAGTTATGCAAATTAAGTAGGTTACAGCAGCTAACTTTCACTTGATGCTGACAGCAGCCCCATTAGAACCGCCAGAAATATGCAAATTAGGTTAGCACTGTTGTTGTTTGCTACATTAGACATCACACTGTGATGATCATCACCCGAAGGTGCAAAATGTTTAGCCAGGAAACTGGTCCCGTAAGGTTGGTCAAAAACAACTCAAATATGCCAATAAGGTTACCCTAGTCACACTCTTAGTTATTATGTACTCTTCATTTCACTAACGTATCCTCAATTTCACTTATCATGCTGACAGCAGCCACATTTGAACCGCCAGAAATATGCAAATTAGGCTAGCACAGAATATGCAAATTAGGTTTACCCTGGCTTCTTCGTCGGCCGTTCGCTTGGCCTCCTCCAGCTGTGAGGTGAGCGTCTGCTTCAGCCGATTCAGGGCGTTCAGCTGGCTCTCAGCGTCCTCAAGCTGTCGAGCCAAGTCAGAAGACTCGTTGCCGAGTCGGTTCTTCAGGTTGGCGAAGTCGCCCAACTGGCGGGACTGTTCGTCAATCTTGGACTGGGCTTCGGACAGCTGAAATAAAATTTTAAAATTTAAATTATTTTTTAAATTTCAAAAAAATTGTTCTGTGGGTGTTGTATGAAACATGTTTCCAAGCCCTAATGTGAATGTCTTAGAAGTCTTCTGACATCTTAATTTTAGGTCTTTTAAAATTTTCTGATAATTTTATCAAAATGAGAAAATAATTTGATCTATATTAAAATGCTAATTTTTGCTAAAGTTTGCAAATTCCTTCAAACTGTTTCTATTCAAAGTTACAGTAAAATCTGGTTTGCAAATTACTGCCGTCTCCAAAAAGAAACTAAAATCAAGTTCTAAATTTTTATGGCAAAAACTATCCAATTTTCAAAATTCATTTTTTCCATTCCATTTTCACCCAACAACCGGTCAACCTATTTTTTCATCGAACCTGAATCTCCAACTGTTTGGCTCGTTTCTCATGATCCGCCTTGCCACGACTTTCCGCATCCACCGCGTTTTGCAGATCCTCAATTTCTCGCTGCACCCCGGCCTTATCCTTGTCGAGTTTGGCCTTCTGTTTCTGAACCTGATCCAATTGATCACTGAGCTCTGCCACAGCATCGTTGTGCTTCTTTCGCAGGGCGCCGAGGGCATTCTCGTGGTTCAGATTGGCTTCCTCCAGATCCCGTCGGAGTTTGGCCATCTCTGCCTCTCGCTTCTTGTTCAGCTCGATCTGGGCCGCTGTGGCACCGCCTGCCTCGTCCAGACGCTCACTGAGCTCCTCCAGCTCCCGCTGGACGTCGCTCTTGGCTCGTTCGCTCTGCAATTATGCAAATTATGTTTGAGTTTCAGCCTCTGGAAGTCTCCAGACTGATAGAGTTGGGCATCTGTAGAAGCAGATTTTTCGTGAAAATAATGTGGCATAAATCTCTAAATGTTGTCATATCTCCAAATCTCTAAGCCCAATCTCTAGATCTCTAAATCAAATCTCTATATCTCTAAATTCAAAACAAATGCCGCACAAACTTCTAAGTTTTGGCTCCTTTTTAGAAATATCCAGTTGGAAACTGATTGCCGCTCACAACGTGGCATCATGTGAGCACTAAACGCTACATGGTTGTGCTTCGAATGTTAGCTTGTGAATCTCAATTTAAGGGATGCTCAAATGCACGAAGTACAACAAGAGCTCTCCGAGATGCTTGTCATACTCTTATGTATTATGTACTCTTGGTCAATCAAATATGCAATCCCCGTACAGGATGTCATAACGCTTGTCATACTCTTATGTATTATGTACTCTTTGATATCCCAAATATGCAAATTAGGTTGCTCTACCTTGCTGCGAGCCTGTCGCTCAGCCTCCAACTCTTCCTCGAGTTCTTCGATGCGCTGCTGCAGTTCCTTGATCTGTCGCTGGAGTTTGGCAACCAGGGATTGCTCATCCTCCAGACGGCTGGTCAAGGCACTGATCTCAGCCTCTTTCCTGAATTTAAATTAAAATTTTAATTTAAATTTAAATTTAAATTTAAATTTTGCTAACTAGCTCAACTGAATACTGTTCTGTTGAAGGTTATCACGCGACACACATCAAACATAATGACGTGAAATAATAATTATTTCAAAGATTGTTTCTGCGTTTCAATTTTATGAAAAATGTTCATTGTTTATCATTATTAAATATTTATCAATAAATTTGTAAAATTATAAACACTAACTTCTGAATAGCAGTTTTGCATAATCGACATGCAAATTAACCGCTACGGCAACAGTAGTGTTAGCATCATATATACTGTGGAAAAACCAGAAATTGTTATTTTAAAATTAAGTCAAAATTTAAATTCAAATTTAAATTTAAATTTAAACTTAAATTTTCTTTTTAAATTCTGCACTAACTTCTTGCCGCCGCTTTCCAGATCGTGCTTCTGCTTGTTGAGTTCATCGATGTTCTCATTGGCCACCTTGAGTTCGCCCTCCACCTTTCGCTTGCCCTTTTCAACTTCCTGTCGCTGTCTCTTCTCGCGCTCAAGGGCGTCTTCGAGCTGAAATTTAAAATTTAAAATTTAAAATTCAAACTATGAAAGTAAAAAGTAAGACTGCAGTTGACAGTCAAACAAGCGGTTGGTTTTCGGCAGTTATTTCCAGTATTCAAATTATTGGGTTGAATTTATTTAAATTTTTCAATTTTCAATTTTTAATCCAAATCCAAATCTGTTAAAGTTAATGAATTAATCCTTTTAACTGATGTAAATGAATTAACTGATTAATTTTTAGAAACAGCATCCAACAAACGTCGAACCAAAATTCGTTTACTATGTCAAACTCAGCTTTACTGCTCCGTCCAAACACTCCCACAAAAATGTTAATTAATTTGAATATTAATATTAATTAAAAAGAAAAAATAAAGAAGTTACAAACCTCATCCAAGTTCTGTTCCAGCTTGGATTTGACCTTGTTGAGGTGGTTAACCTTATCTTCCTCAGCCTGAAGATCGTCCGTCAATTTGCGGTTCACCTCTTCTTGGTGTTTTTTCTCCTTGTTCAGTTTGGCAATCAGTTCATCTTGTTGAGCCATTTCATCCTGAAACAGTAATTAATCATCAACAATTTAAAATT
Source organism: Trissonchulus latispiculum (assembly GCA_030248195.1). Lineage (NCBI taxonomy): Eukaryota > Metazoa > Nematoda > Enoplea > Enoplida > Ironidae > Trissonchulus > Trissonchulus latispiculum. The sequence continues at coordinate 115,874 of JASAND010018663.1, forward strand.
AATTAATTAATTTACCTAATAATTAGGATAACCGAAGTCTGTTTTTCGAAGCAAGGAAGAGCAATTCTTGTAAGACGAGAATTCGATGTGAATACGAATAAAATTTAACGGTTATACTACGTTTATCCTCGGTTTTACGTTTATCCTAAAGCTAATGTCTTAACTTTCAATCAAGGTGCACTTAAGCACTTAGGGTGCAAATCCAAATCAAAATTCATTGTAATTGTGAATTGTGAATTGTGAAGGGTTGTGAAGATGTGAAGAAAAGTGTTCACGGCTGGGATCGATCCACTGAGCTTTCGTTTAGAAGTAGAACGCTTTGCCATTGACCTTTTGCAGCGCCACACCTGCGTACAGCGAGACTAGATTATTACACTGATTTCAACGTTTAGGAGTTACTGATATATAACACTTTCCTATACTTTCGGGAAATTTCTAAATTTCAAATTCCTTTCCCCTATACCTGAAGACTGCGAATCTGGTGATCCCGATTTCCTTTTTCGGATTCGGATTTTCGGAGTGAGGTTTCCAGATCCTGGATACTTTTCTTGAGATTTTCCGCTTCCTGTTCCACCTTCTTCTTTCCCTTCTGTAGATCAGCATAGCGATCCTCCTGGTCTGAGAGGCGGTCGCTTAGATCCTGAAAAAGGAAATTAATTAATTAGTAATTAAAGTGAAGTAAATTAAAGTATATAAATTAATTAATGAATTAATAATTAGCAACACATTTGTTTTTAGACTGATTAATGCGAAAGGGTCAATTTTGCACTTGAAACATTTACCAAAATAATTAATTAATTGATTATGTTTATTCATTAGCTTATTTATTAATTAACTATTATTAGTTAATAACACTATTAATTAATTGAAGAAATCAATACATATTAATTATAATTATTATTATTTATTATTATTATTAATTATGATTAATTAAATGCTTGAATAGTGACTGATTACTGTTGATGGGGTAATTTTACACTTGTTACTGAACTTGATCACACATTTGACTTTCGAAACAACCAATCAAAATTAAATACAGTTTTCAAAGTTTCAAGGGCATTGTACTAATTGGCTGCCTCAAACGGGTTGTCTGTTGTTTTCCATTTTCTTTCTATCTTTCTCTCTCTGCATCAATGTAAACATTATACCGCTAACTGCTGAAAAAGATTGCATGTGTCAGTTTTGACAATGCCATACAGGACTAACATTTAGACATTAATTATTTGCAGATTAATTTATGAGTAAACGCTTGTTATACTCTTATGTATTATGTACTCTTGACAGAACAGGAAGCAGTCAGTTAACCCACCGAAACTTGCTTCTCCAAATCCTTTTTCTGGGTCGCCAGCTTATTTCCGCTTTCCTCCGCACTAGAGTGAGCCTCTTTTTCCGCCTCCAGCTGCAGGAAAAGAGCATTCTTTTCCTCAACCAGCTTGGCATTCTGACCCTCCATTTCCGCTCGCAATTTCGTTTCCTTTTCCAAGCCGCCTTCCAATTCCTAAAACAGAGTAAAATTGGTTTCCAACAAAATCAACCAAATTAATTACACCTTTGACTGTTGCTTGAAAAATTACTGCCTGCACAAATGCACTGCATCTCAAGCATACACTTTCAGCAAAAAGCTCATCAATTTTTTGGTTCGCTTTCATTAATTTTCTTTTTTCAGAATTTTTTCCAGATTTTCAGAAACTGAAATTTTCACCTTAATCTTAGCCTCAAGGGCGTCCAATTCCTCCTGCTGTTTGCCAGCCTTGAGCAAAGGCTTAACTTTGCCATAGAGAGCAAACCAGGACCAAGTACGCAGAGTGCACCAGGAACGAATGTTCTTCTGCAGGATGGTGTAGCCGGCCCTGAAAATCCAGACATGAAGCAACAAACCATGCTCTGACGAAAATAGATTGACCGGTTGTCAGAAAGATTAGAATTGAAAATTGAAATTAAAATTAGTATGAATTACAACTTAATGAGTTAATGTTAGCTAACAAGTTCATGGGTCATTTATTTATCTTAGCTAAGTTGAACTTGAACCTATTCTTTTTCGTGACGTCTATGAAGAGCAGCCGTACTTACATCTAATTTTAAAGCTTAACTTCAATAATTTATTAGTCTATTAATTAATCTATTAATCAATTAAGTTAATTATTAATCAATAATCAATAATTTATTAATCTATTAATCAATTAAGTTAATTATTAATCAATAATCATCATTGTTAGTATGAGTAGAGTAATAATTATTAGTGATGACGATATATTATTATGACCAATGTTGTATTTGTCATTAAGTAATTAATTAACTAATTGAATATTTAATTAATTACATTTGTTCCTAATGGTAGCGGCTTCCTTGAGGCCAGAACCATCGGGCCTTGGCTTGAGAAGATAGTCAGCAGAGGCCAGCTTCTGACAAATCACACAAATCTTCAAAGGGGCAGCCAGAATACCGGCTTTGAAGAAATTAAATTAATTAATTAATTAAATAAATTAAATAATAGATTTATTTATT
>JASAND010018664.1:0-24721 GCA_030248195.1 Trissonchulus latispiculum
CAGCGTGTTAAGCTGGGTAATGTTAAATCTTCTTGGAAAGCTGTTAGTAGTGGGGTGCCACAGGGATCGGTATTGGGCCCTATTCTTTTTCTTGTGTACATAAACGACTTTCCAGATAAATTAGTCGGCGAAACCCGTTTATTTGCTGACGATGCTAAGATTTCAATGATTGTAAATTCACCTCTAGAAGCCGCCCTACTTCAGTCAGATCTACTAGCTGTTGATTCCTGGACTATAGATTGGCAGATGAATGTTTCTGTTGCTAAGTGTACTGTTTTGCATGTGGGAACTCGAAATGATCACAATAATTACCTTCTAAACAACCAGATCATAAATTCTGCTGAGTTCGTCAAGGATTTAGGTATTGCCATCTCTCATGATTTGAGTTTTTCGCACCATATTTCTATGTTAAAATCTAAGGCAAGTCAACGGTCAGGAATTATTTTTCGCAGCTTTAACAGTAGAGATGTTAAATTGTTGACTAAATTATTTGTCACTTATGTTCGCCCTGTCCTAGAATACTGCACTCCCATCTGGTCGCCCTATTTGCTAAAAGATATTGATACCATTGAAAGTGTACAACGATCGTTTACCAAACGCTTACGTGGTCTAAATACTTATACGTACAAGCAAAGGCTGGAAAGGTGTGGATTACAGTCTCTTGAAATGAGACGTATAATTTTTGATTTATGTGTTATGCATAACATAATATATAATGTGTATGATTGTGCTTTTGATGATTGCTTTACTTATATGTCTGACGCTGGTACTAGGGGACAAAATAGCCTGTCAATTAGACCGAAACAGTATCGAAAATCTCGCACAGGATACTCATTCTTTTATAGAATTGCGAATATTTGGAATTACCTACCTGAGCACATAGTCACCTGTTCGTCTATGGATGTCTTTAAAAACCACCTGTCAAACTTTGAACCTCAGCTTCAATGTTTCATTCGGGGGCGTGCCTTACAAGGACCTTAGTCCTTTGCATGCCATGTGTACCACTTTTCTCGAAAATCACGTTAGATTTTGGTAAATCTGTTTCTTTCTCTTACTAACTAATTTCACTGTCTACTTTGAAACCCAACGGTCCGCCATAGTCTCAAGCGTCACTATGTCTATATGCCTGTCTACTAACCCTGTCGCGGCAGTGCCGCTTGCATGCATGCGCATTGCCGCGGCAGATGTATTACACTGTTGTATGTGGACGCGGCGCTATGGGTTGGGAGGCCGCGGGGTAATTCACGTGTTGTAATAAATTCTACAATACTAACCCCACGTGAATTTCTCGGGATTAATTTCTGGGAACAATGTATATAGACCTCGTTTAGGAAGAAAGCACAAAATCCGGGGGGAGGCAGTTTTGGGGGGCCCTCGCCCCCTACTAAAAATACCCTGCCCTCCGTAGGCGTTCGCACCCCCCTCATCCTGTTTTCCGATATACCGACCCCACCCACCTAATTCTCTTTTCAGATAAACCCTTACACACAAACAAACCAATATAAAGAGATAGTGCTCCGTACAAATGATAAAAATGCCCTAACCATGCTTACAATAGATATATACGTACGTATACGTATATGTACGTCCTGTCTGGTTTTTTCAAACCGTTTTTCTGGCAGTTTATTCATTTTATATATTAAGCCCTCTTAAAAAAGCTAAAGCGGAAAAATGCAAGAAACTAGTGGGAAAAATGCCCTAAACGGGCATGCAATGGCTAGAATAGGGAAAGAAGGAAGGGCGGAAAAATGCCAATATATACGTACGTATACTTGTCAGTCGGCGCTGAAAATGGTAAGAAACTAGATTCAGCGCCGAATAGGGAAAGCATGTACTCAAAATGGATCACACAACTTTCCGGGTTTGTCTCTGATCCCACCCCATCTGCGCTTGGGGCTTGGAGTGTCGAAAGATGCTGTGCTCCTCTACCTTGCGTATGAGCAGTTAATGGATGTCTTACTACCGGAGCCGAAAGGCCAAGAAGGTGTCTGCTCCAGCTTCCCATTGTGGGACAGCATTCAGGCGACGAAGCGAGTGTCATACTAGCTATGACTGATGGGGAGAGACAAAGGTTAGCGCCCTCATATAGCCTCTTGGCTGAGTAGCCCGGCAATAACAATAACAACAACAACATAGGGAAAGCAGTCGGCGCTGAAAATTATAGAAACTAGATTCAGCGCCGAATAGGGAATACAGTCGGCGATGAAAAGGATAGAAACTAGATTCAGCGCCGAATAGGGAAAGCAGTCGGCGCTGAAAATTATAGAAACTAGATTCAGCGCCGAATAGGGAATGCAGTCGCGTAGCGTGGAACAGGCACTTCCTCCGTCCATCCTATTCGCGTGAATTGCGATATATCCAGCTGAACGGTTCATGTTTCTAACAATGTTACCTTCGATACGGTAATCTCATTAACTGTGAATGAGTTTTATGCGCGTGAATTACAATATGTTGATATGGGCGCCTGCTTTCTCGTACAATTTTATCTCATACAGCAAACTTGAAACTGTTCCTGGGTTGTCTACTTTTAGACTTAGTTGAGCCTCGCGACAGTAGAATATCTACTGCCATCGCGTTTTAGGGTCCTAATATAGACAAGATTAAGATTTCGTTTTGGCACATACTTTTATTGGCTTTTCCAACACAACATTTTTAACGATCAATAACACTTTTGTTTTGTTTTAGACTACTATTAAGAACGAAATTATTAAAAGTACAAATGCCTAACAGAGTATTCCCAGTTGGAACTACTAATGCTAATAGACAATGTACTTTATGCAGAAGACAGCAGCTCAGGCTTTAACTTTTTGTTACACAAACGATTTGTATCCTGCCTCATTTCAAACGCAGTATATACCACGTTCTCGGGTAGTGCAGAGCAGTTCACGCGAATAGGATGGACGGAGGAAGTGTCTGTTCCACGCTACGCGACTGCATTCCCTATTCGGCGCTGAATCTAGTTTCTATAATTTTCAGCGCCGACTGCTTTCCCTATTCGGCGCTGAATCTAGTTTCTATCCTTTTCATCGCCGACTTCATTCCCTATTCGGCGCTGAATCTAGTTTCTATAATTTTCAGCGCCGACTGCTTTCCCTATTCGGCGCTGAATCTAGTTTCTTACCATTTTCAGCGCCGACTGACAAGTATACGTATATATTGGCATTTTTCCGCCCTTCCTTCTTTCCCTATTCTAGCCATTGCATGCCCGTTTAGGGCATTTTTCCCACTACGTAGTTTTCAACGCCAAAATAAGAAAATCAGTTATATCTCACTATAGAGAAACGCTAAAAATGTGCTTTAAAAAGCAAAAATGTAGAGCTCAACAAGATCTTTCGAATGAATATAAGCATAGCTATGCAACTACTGTCTAATTGTCAAAAAGCGGCAAAAACCGCCCTGAACGGAAACGTTGAAGTTTTGAAGCGGGATTCCGCGGGGGTGTTAGAATGCTAAAAGAACGTATTTTGTAAAGTTTCATCAAATTTCATCCTGATTTGTACCGTCAACCATAATATGTGCCCAAAAGGAATCACCACCTTAAGAGAAGCTACACATGAGTTGTCGTTTAACTGAAGGTTTATGAAAAATAGAGCTTGCATTGCAAGGACGTTTTAATTTTTAAGGGGGGACTTCCAACACTGGCTTATTTATTCTACTGGGGGTGGGATAGGGGGCCTCCCATAAACGACCTTCCGTAAAAAATCGCCTCCCCCAATCAGAGGGTGCCTGTGTTTTTTTTTGCGAAAAAAACTGCGAAATTCCGCACTTTTTTAAAAATTCCGCAACTTTTTTCGGAGCTTTGCGTAAAGTTCCGCAAAAAATTTTGTCTTTGAGTAGACGAGTTGTCTCAGATGAAAAATAAACGTGTTTCTGATACTTTTTGAAGAAAATTTTCAAAAAATTTCGCGCCTTCGGCGCGTATTTCTATATACGTAGACACCTTTCAATCTTAGCTGAGTTAGAATGCCTAGTGACAGCTATGCAATGAAATTCTTTTAGCCTCGAAACCATTTTTAACAATTATTAACCTATTAGCAGTTTGCTTATATATTAGGATTTTACTGACAGTCGAAACTAAACTTTTGAGAATTTCCACTAAGGATTTTCCTCGGTTTTACAAAATTTTCTCAGCTTCTGAGGGCTCCGCCTCCAGACCCCCGCGTCTCTTCACTATTAAGTATATATACTTGTAAAACACGCTTATACATGCTTCGACTTTCGAAAAATAGTTATATATAACTTGGTTAATACCATGCGTTAAATATTAAAAATGTGTTTCAATACACCCAAATTACTAAAGTTCATTAGTAATCTTTAAAATATTAAAATATAAGTATTTCGCAATTTTTTGCGAAATTCCGCAAAAAATTTTGGAGGGCTGCGTAAAAGTTCGGAAAAAGTTTCGACGAAAAAAAAACACAGGAGGGTGCCCCTTTTGGTTCGAAGTTTTGCCTTGAAAGAATCGCTTAGAAACACTAGCGTAGATACGGGGCGGGCGGGGCGGGCGGCCGCCCTCCCCGAAATAATGGCTTTGCCCCCCCTGAAAATTTGGGCAAAAGAAAAATTTTACGCCCGTTTACGGGCGTTTAATGTGATTAGAAACATGCACAAATTGTACATTAATGCTTCAAAATAGCTCAACATTGATGCATTTTCTACACCATTAAAAAAATTTTTTTTCATTAATTTTTCATTAAGCATGCTAACGAATGTTTGTATATATAACTAGTTGCTTTGCAGTTTTGCTGTTAAATATCTGCGTTATTCCCAACATCTCAGCTTCGGCATAATTGGTTGATATGATCAGGATACGCAGTTCTTAATGGGAGCATCCTAATAGTTTGAGTTTTCGGACAAGATAGTAAACGTAGAAAATAGCAAATATATAAAGGTGCGAAATGTTGTTAGACAATTGATAAATCATTGTAAAGAATTAAATGTTTCAATAGCGTTTAATGGCGAACTTTCAAAATATTATCAACTTCATGCGGGCTCCGCCCCCCAGACCCCCGTTTGGGACTTGTGTACCTATTATAATTAGACCTCTGCTAGTTTGCTTTACTTTACCTTAGTTTACCTGCTTTGTAGTTCTGTTATTAACTGCATTATTCCAAACATGATCTGCCTTCAACGACGGATAATGGATATGCTTAGAATACCCTGTTCCAAATGGGAGCATCTTAGTCTTAGTTTTCGTACGGGATTGTGGAAGTCAAAAATTTAAATAGGTAGCAAATTAAACTACAAAATTTAGTTTGGGAACTGATAATATACAATGCAAAGAATTCAATGTTTCAGCAGCGTTTTAACGGCAAAATTTAAAAATTTTCTCAACTTCTGGGGGGCTCCGCCCCCCCAGACCCCCCGCTTTGGGTTTTTGCGTGTCGCTTTCGGTTACAACAGCATTAAGCTATGTATATATATGTACTGAACTAGAAAACTTATATCAACAGGTAAAGTTACAGCATATGTGGCGTGCATACAATTATTGCGCAAAAAATGAAATTTACCCCCCCCCCCCCAGCCTTCGGTCAACACCGCCCCCCCTGAAAATTTTTCGTACCTACGCTACTGCTTAGAAAGAACGCCAGAGTTTCACAAGTTTTCCTGCTTTACCGATGATTTTTACTTGGCTTCACCGGTGATTTTTACTCCTTTTTTGCCTTTTCACACTAAAATCTGCCTATTTTTGTGGGGAAAAATCAACGTTAACAGTGTATACTAGAAAAATAGCGCTATTGTCGGCATATTTTTAGAAAAATTGCCCCCGGCCCAAATTTCTTGCTCCTCTGAGTTTTGAGCGGGTTCACCTTAATTGGGGAAGGGAAACTACAAGCCAAACTATTTGAAATAGATTTGCATATTTTGACATTTTATGCGCTGCCAAAAATTCACTAGGTGTTATGGTCTAGGTGTTTTATTTTGAAGTGGTTAAAAATTTTCTTAAAAATCCGCCTTTTGGTTCTCTTCGCCTTATGGTTAAGGCTGCATTCTCGGGACAGGACACTAGATACTTTTGATACGTAAAAAATATTGACAAATATTGTTCATATATTTTATTGTATTGTATCCATAGTATACTGGCTTTTTCCTAGGCAAAAATTTCTTGGGGGGGGAAGTCTGGGGGGGGGTCCCCCCCAGGTCTGGGGGGGGCTTGGATTTCTGGGGGGGGGGGGGAAAGAAAAATTTTCAGAAAAATGCCTAAAAATAGCTATTTTTTGCTGCTGAGCTGAAAAATTAACTATTTTTAACTTAAATTTAAGCTTAAAATAGCTAAAAAATGCTTAAAAATAGGTAAAAATCCGGCGAAGCCGGAAAAATTTTTCAAAATTTACCCTCAAAACCCTATTTTTCCGGGCACTTTGGAGTTCTGGGGGGGGGGGAAGGCCCGAATCCTGGGGGGGGGGGCGACCCAAGTCTGGGGGGGGCCCCCACCCCCCCCCCCCCCCCCCCCCCTGTAGGAAAAAGCCAGGTATACGTAGATATTGTACATTGGCGTAAACATAGTCCTTCCCGTTATTGTTGTTGTTGATGCTTCCAGCCACTTGAATACAAATTCGATGGGCTCGTACACCTGCAGGACGGAGGCGGCCGCATTCTCTGAGAAAGGCAAAGACCTCCCGAGGCTCCCTTTCCAGTTATTCATTAAATTAGAATGTTTTTAGGGTGCTGCTCCTGCGATTTCTGCAAAAGAAGCAGTCAACCTACCAAAACGGACTCGGCGGAAAGTCAGCAAGCCTAAGCCGTGTCAGCAAAAGTTCGTATATATATATAGTATATACATATATATATATATATATATATATATATATATATGATATTTTATATTTAGACGTACGCATATAATATAGGTTCTTGTTTGCGTGTACACATTCTTTCGACCAGAAAACTTGAGCTATATTTCTTATATTATGTAGAATGCAGAACTCAAATGTACGCAGATACGCTGACTTTGTGATGTAGTTTTATTGTTTCAGCAATGGTGCTGCATTGGTGCCAATTCTGCCCAACTTGCCGATACTGATAACGCCTGGAACGTACACTCCCGGTTCTGGCTCCAATTCCTCTTCGTCTGCTGCTGCTGCGTCTACGTCAGTTGCGACTGTTAATAACCTTACAGCGACTGACAGTTTCACTGCAGATGTGTCAGTCCCTCAGGGAAGTGAAAGTGTCAACACGGCGGATTCACTTCCTCTGGAACCGCTCATATCGTCCAACTTTCCGGATCGTTTGGCGTCCGATATCAACAAACTACTGCAGCAGCATCATCATGACAAAGAGTGTGTCAGTCCTGATGCGTCACCAGAGCTGTCTTGTCCAAATGCAGTAAGCATATACGTACGTGTGTGTGGATTTATGCTCTTAATTGACCAAACATTTAAATGAATTGCAAATAGGGCCATTTTTTAACAGTTTCATCCCTCGCCGTGATGCTTGAACTTTTGAAAGTATTACGATGTATCACATTTTATAGTTGTTTTGTGTGTGCATGAGTGAAATCTTTTATACTGGTTTACGTATATTCTTTTGTTCACTCTTCGTATTATATTGACAGGAAGGTTCACGGCTCCGTACATTTTGAGCATCCTGTTGAAGTTGCAACACAAGAGTTGTTAGAACATTAATTGAAAATCGTCGGTTGTAGTTTTTACCATTTTTCCCGCAAGTGCTAAACGTTTGCACGTCATGCTGGAGAATGTCACATTTTGATTCTACCTATTGCAATCCTTCTGTTGACGTTTTAGGCTGATGTTTCCAGCAGCAGCATCGAAGCAGCGGCGTTGACTTCTTCAGTTACAGCCGGTGCGGCTGGCTTCGACTCCACAAATAAGCAACTGCTGTCTGACATTGATGTGGATCGCCTGATCTCTCATCTGGAGAGTGACACTGATCTGTTGTCACAGTTTAGTCAGCTGTTGCAGCAGACCTCGCCTCAGCGTCCCACTACCTCTCAGCAGCCTTCCTCTACCCTTCCGGACGGTCTGAGGACACCGGACATAGGCTTAGGGGGTCCTGATCATAGTATAGGCGTAGACTGTCTGAACCAGACAGATGAAGCCACTACCAGCAGGTCTGGCAGTGATTCAGAGGCTGTCAGGGTTCTTCCGTTTGCTTCCCCGCAGGCAGTAACCCTTGACAGTTCAGCTGTTCTAGAAACAGCTGAATCAAACAGTGCTGGAGGTGTGGTTTCTAGTCTTGATCCGTCCGTTCAACAGAAAACTCCTGTAAGCAGTATAACCCCGGTTGAGGTGTGTTCCTCCACAACTGCTGGAGATTTTAACAATTCTGCTGGTGATGTCTGTACCCCGAATGCCCATCCTAGTTTAGTATCTGTGCCCATTGTAACTACTGCCGTATCCGCCGCTCATTCCGCTCATTCTGCACTGTCCACTGCTACCACGTCTTCCTGTAGCGATGATCACAGCGTTGAGAAGACTTTTCCCTCAACTTCCGCAGTTCCCATTGCTCCCTCCACTCCTGTACTAAGTCAGGAGTCAAGCCTGCAACCTAAAGTCCCCCCAGTCGTGGATGGCTCATCCTTGGAATCAAGACCGGAGCAGTCATCCAGTGCTGCTGCCGCTTCTGGGTCATCCGCCGTCATTCCTTCTGCTGCTACTTCTGAGCCAATGATTGCCATTTCTTTGCCGCCGGCCAATCCTGGCAGCAGTCAAATGCGTATTGTGCTGGTGCCGGCTTCCCAGCTTTCCAGTTTCCAGTCTTTTTCTTCCGCTGTCACTAACAACACGACTCCTTTGTTGCTTCCGGCAGTGTCGTCAACGACAGGGCCAGCAGCGTCCTCCGAGTCTAGTGTTGTACAAACTACTTCATCTGTGATTACTGAACAAGCTGGTTCCGTTTCTAACCATGAGTCAAGCTCCCAAAATAATGAAGCAGACCGCGCCATTGATCTGCCGACACAGGCCTCAGACCCAGAGGATGTCTATGTTGATGTGGTTGGACTGGACGCGTCAGATAACGACAGCAGTTCTGCGGATAATCTTCCGCTCAGCCAGTTGGCTGCCCAGACCGTTAGGTCTCGTTCCAGTTCGCGATGCAGTCGCAGCTCTGCAGCTGGCACTAAGCTGCCAGTTGCTTACTCAGGTGCAGATGATGATGCTCCCCCGTCAACAAAAACCGGCAAGGAGACGGAAAAGACTGCTGAAAATTTGCAGCATGGTTCTTCGAACCGTGGCACTGCTCGTCGTCGTAGTTCGAGGAGGTCCAATAAATCTGCTGCGTCAAAAGGTAAGCAGTCAAATGCGAACAGTAGAAGTAGTTCGCCGGCTGTCACTGGTAAAGGGGACAATCGTGAACGTAGTAACCGATTTCCATCGAAGCTGAAACGACTCGATGTTGGTCGAAGAACCAAAGGGCTGGAGGAAGCTTTGAAACGATGTCGAAAGGTAAATCCTTTGTCACCAAAAAATGACAACGATACTACAGTGGACGAAAGCGAGCCGGTTGTTGACCTAAACCGGGACAATTTGTCCGATCAACGGTTGCTAGCTGCTGAAGAGCCAGCGTCTAAACCGTCCAAATGCACACTGTCAGTGTCGGAACGAATTGACTCTATTGTATCAATGGTTGTGGAACAGTGTCGACAACCGCTGACACCCCTACAGAACGAAGCTACGGAATCAGTGGTTCAGTGTAATGCTCAAGACCACCCAGTTTTACCCGTTAAGCCTGGAACTGCTGAGGAACCTGTATCAGCAGATAGTTTGGCGCTAGCGATCAAGTCTTCGGATGAACTGCCTACAGATAAGGCGGTATCTTCTGTCCATATAACAGGAGCAAACGTTACTGTCGTTGCTTCCGGCTCTGACAAGCTAGGTCATACGTCGTCTGCCCAACTTGGAAGAAGGAATCCTAAAAGAAAGCTGTGTCAAACGGAGGATGAGCTGAGACGTGGTAAGTAGTAAATTATGTGTAATTGTATGTTTAGACTTATGCTATCCATACTTTTGAAATTGACACGGCCTTTTTTAGTTCTTGCCTACATGCTTATCCCATGCTTGTGCTACATCTCGTCTTGTCCGGGGAAAGTTTGGTCGGGGCTTGTACCTGGGACGGAAAACAGACAAAAATTAAAAAATGCTCCTAAAGAGCAAAGAAAGGAATAGGAGTCAACATGGAACATGTAAAATGCTAAATATTGTCGGTTGTAAATTAGAATAAGACAAGACATGTAAAATGCTAATATGAGTCTGGTGAGGTTGGAAAGTGCAGAAGACAAGTTTAAAGATTTTTTGCAAGAAGAAGTTAAAATTTCATAAAATTTGTGACATTTTCATAATTTGCAACAATATCTTCAATGTTTAGAAGAAATTAACAAAATTTTGTTCAATTCCCTTGTAAAAAACTTAGAATTCAAACTAAAAACTTACGGCGAAGCACCAGCTTTTTTACCCCACTTCTGTAACGGCCTAGTGGTTACGGCGTTTGTCTGAGGAACCAACCGATCCTAAGTCGTTGTCACTTCTGTTTCCGGTGGAGAATCCAGAGATAAGCACTGGCAGCCTATTGCAGTTTTAACTTAGATGGTATTGCTGTTTCTGTTTCTGTGAGGCTGCCGCTTGCAGCAAAGTTTGCTTTCTAACTGAATTGGTAACAGCTACCGTAAGATAGCTGCGCTCCTGGCTATTGGCTAAAGCAGAGTAGTTGTTGTAATGTTGTTATTTGCTGCTGCAATCGAAGTTGGGCTGGGTTTACGGAAATTCTGAGAATTACCTCAGCCTTCACAATTTGACGAATAGAACCCCCAAAAGTTTGTAGTTTTTGTAGTAACTTTTATGTCAAAAAGATCGCCTAAAAACATGAAAAGTTTAGCAAAAGTTTAGAAAGAAGGCTTCCTCTAACGTGTAAAAACTATAACTTCAGCAACAATAGGAATATTGGACTCGAAAATAGAGTCGAATCTGCGTCAGCAAGTACCGTAGTTTAGCGAAAGGGGCGGAACCAATAAGACTTATTTAAACTGATGTTATGATTGTCTTTTGCCTTTGTTGTTGCTTTGCTCTTGAACGTTGACGGTTTCTGCCCTGGTGTGCTGTGTGCTAAATAAAGTCTCTGCTGCTTCTCAGATCCTAGCTTATCATTCCACGAACTTGCCGAACATTGGTGTCGGGTGCAAACCCAGCCAACAGCGACTCAGACTCAACATTAACCGAACTGTAGCGGGTTTCGGGTGCAAACCCAGCCCATCTCCACTGCCAGCTCAGAACCGAACTCTGCTCTCCTGTAACACGCCTCCAGACCTGCTACATTTGGTAGCAGAGCGTGGTCCAGATCCAGCCACCAGCCGGCTCCTCAGCTCCGATCCAGCTCTTTCTGTCCCTGCCACTCATCGTCAGAGTTCCTCCGCCGGCTCCTCTGATCTGCCCAGCCTGCTGCTCTCCGCTGATCTCTCTGCCTCGACGACTCAGAATTCCTGATTTGCCAGTGATTGCCAGCCCGTCCCGACCGATCCTTGGAAGAAGCCCCCAGTGAACCCGGCCAATCAGTCAGTTATCCGGGGAATCAGAACCGCCTGAAGTTGATCCGCCCGGTGGAATCAGCCAGCGGAAATCAGTGGAAATCAGTGGAAATCAGTGGAAATCAGTGGAAATCAGTGGAACCAGATGTCTTTCCTCCGGTTGGTATTCAAGTTTGAGTAAATTGTTTGTAGTTTTTGTGATTAGAGTGAGCCTGTGATTAGTTTGAATCTGTGACTAGATTGGAGCTGTGACTAGTTTGAATCAAGATAATTTATGAACTGTGGCTAAAATATGTGTAATTTCGAAAGTTTCGGTAACGCAAAAAAGACTGAAATTGGCTTTTGGGAAACCTGGTGAAGACTAAGGACCAAAAGCTAGTACGCAACCCGGTGAAAGCTAGGGACGTACAGAAAGTTGTCGTGCAGGCTGCCAGGTGCAAACCTCGGAATACCTTGCCGATCCAAAGTTTTAGAAAAGTTTAAAAGTAAATTTTACCGAAACTTTCACACTTAAAATCTTACAATTATAACTGAATTTTGTCTGGTAACAGAGCACGTTTGGGGTGTATGGCGGACGGGAATAAGGGAAGTTTTGACTCTCAAGATATTTCTGACCAATTGCTCAAAAACCCCGACTTTGACAGACTTGAAAGGCACTCTAAAGCAATCAAAACTCAAGCAAAAATGTTGGAGGATATGAAAGATGAACTGGCCGAATGTAGCCAGAAAATTGCTCTGTTACCAAACCCACTTGACTTACAAGATTTTTCAAGCTTGAGAGACGATTTTACAGCGTTTAAACAAAGTTTCTTTGATACTTTTAATAGTAGCGGAACAACTAATCAGAAATCTGTTCTAGTTGGCCCAACGGAAACAGTTTCACTGCCAAAAGATACTTTGCGGCCATTTTCTGGAAAATCTGACGAACAGTCTATAGACGACTGGTTCGTAGTTTTCAAGTTAGTTGCAATTGCACAAAACTGGGATGAAGCCAAACAACTTCAAGTGTTGCCCGCCTATTTAAGAGATTTTGCATTAGATGTTTACAGGGGCCTCGATGCCTCGCAGAAAGACACCATGGAGCACTTAGAGGAAGCTCTAACCGAGCAACTGAAGCCGGCAGAGTATGAAAGACTGGCGAGTATGCAACTTCATAGCCGAATTCAAAAACCTAGAGAAAGTGTTCAAGATTTCGCGTATGCAATACAGAGACTAGTCCAAAAAGCTTATCCGGAAATGGACACGGATGCGGCTATGAATTTGTCTTTTAACAGCTTTATAAATGGGTTGAATCCTATGTATAAAACACAGCTAATTTTACAAAATCCAACTGACTTTCGAGATGCCATAAAAAGGGCAAGACAAATTGAAGCTTTGGAGGGACTAACTAGGCCAGCCGCGAGGCCGGTGGCAGCATATTCTCTCCCAAGTGCTGAAAAGCCGTCTAACCCAGAAATCGAGCCGTTACTCACAGAAATGGGTAAAGTGGTAGAGGCCATGAAGTTGCAGCACTCGCAAGCCATTTCACAAGCGAAGAAATTTGAGCAATTTCAACAATATGTGAATGATAATTTGACAGAGTTAAGAAATAAATTTGATCAAAGTCTTTCGCGAAATGCTGGACCTGTAAGTGCTCAAACTGTTATGAACTCTAACTCTAGAACTGGGGACAGGAGACCCAACCCCCAGAGTCAGAACCGTCAGTCACCCGGCGGTCGAGGCCGCTGGACGGCTGATGGACGTCCGATCTGCAATTTTTGTTCGAAACCAGGGCATTACGCGATGTCGTGTCCTCAGAAAAGAGGAGGTAACCTAGCAAATGCAAGGGGGAGCAATTTTTCCGGAACTTCAAGAACTTTTGGGCAGAATGGACCTAGAACTCCAGCAGGAACTCTGAACACTAGAACAGGCTACTTACAAGAAGGTCCTGTTACTGGGTCGCATTTGCAATCTGAATTAACTGATATAACAATGACATTAAAATCTTTACAAGATGGGCAACAAGTTATAGCGAAAAATCAACAAAATCTGCAATCTGCATATGTTCAAGTGAGACAGGAAAATGACGCCCTGTTCGAGCAGAATCGGAGACTTGCTGAGAAAATTTATAATGAAGATGAGACCACTCCTAAAATGATCGGTGCAGTTAAAGTGGCTTTTGCCAAGAACCCACCTAAATTACCAAAATATCAAAAATTGTGTAAAGGAATGTCACGCGCTGCCGGTTCGAGCAAAGAGGAGCAAAATCTTCTTGGTTGCAACAATGCCAAAATCAGTGCCAGAAGTCATAACCGTGTGCGCAGTTATTTTTCGACATTTTTGCTAGTCATCAGCCTTTTCAGCATTTTTCTGGCCAGTTCAAATTTTGCAGTAGCTGTGCCGGTTCCAAACCGACCCTTGCTTTGTCAAACTAATGAGGGGAAAGCCCTTTGGAAACTGCCAGAACCAGTACAGTGCACTGTTCAAAAACATCTAGATGAGGGGGTCCCACTTGAAACTGACTTGGCCCTCTACAAACATAATTTAATGCAGTACAGAACGAAAGCATGGAGATGCAAAATAGTATATCAAAAGGTTGAGACTTTTACGTATTTCTTTGGAGATGAGAATTTGAAAAAGGAAGAAAAATACGATATTGCGGTGCACGAGCAAGAATGCGAAAACATGTATCTCTGGCATAACTGTCGGTACGGCCCTCTAGAAAGAAAGGGTGGACTCCTGCAAACTTCAAATAAATTAAACTGGTACTACCCGGGAGGTGGCATACACTGTTGCCGATGGAAAGTTTTTGAGGCTTACAACTGTTTTGTAACTGAGGGAGTAGTCTATAAAAGGCATCATAACGATTTTATGGAAAGTTCTTTGGGAGTTACCTCCCACTGCGATTACACCCGGGGTGGATGTGCGCTAACTGATAAAAGTTTCCTTTCTTGGGAAGTCGATAATACCGAAAAATGTGAATTTGTTCCGTGGCGAAACATAAAAGGAGAAATGTGGGGAGCAAATTGGCTTTCTAGTGACGGCACTTTAGCCTTAACTTTCAGAAACGGGTACACTGGGAATGATTGTAACGGTAAACAAGTTTTTATATCAGAACAAGGAGTCCCGTTTCGCATTCTCGCTCAAAAACGCGGTCCGCGCGTGCGAAAGCCGCGCCAAACTGGCAACCGCATAGGAAGAAAAGAGAAAGTAGTTAAAATTATGGACGGTTGGGCTAAAGAGAATGGCATTGTTACAACGGATTTCTTAGCTATCACGCTGCAAGCAATTGAATTTCGTCTAAATAAGAATATTAGATTTGCTTTCGATCAAACTATGAAATCAATCTGCACATCAATGCAAACTGTGATAGAAGTCTTAAAAGCTGACGTTCTAGCAAATCCTACCTTGGCCATGAGAGCGCTACTAAGACGCGAAGCAATTTTTGCTAGGGCAGGAGGTCCAGTAATAGAAGTCTGGCCCTGCCAAGAAATAACTGGCGAGTATAAAATTCTTGCTATGAACGAATCTACGTGCACGCGTGAAATACCTATGCAATTCACAGTAGCTAATGCAACTTATACGGCTTACCTAGACCCTGTTACAAATATTCTGCATCATTCGGGGCAGCCGGTAGAGTGTGAGTTGGCTAATCAAGTCCCCATACGACTGAATAATCAGACTTATCTATATCACGCATTTGATGGGTCGGTTTTACCCATCAACGGAATACCAGATTTAAGGGCTTTCGACTGGAATATGACTTCTCCCTGGAACTTTGAGCCCACCATTTTTCATGAGATAGTTATGTATAACTTCAGTGACCTAGAAACGTCAGTTTCCCTCAATGATCTGCTCGGAGGGATCCAGTTTCAGCAGCAGATTTTAGCGGAATTAGGCATAAAGGGACACCCAGGTGGTAATCCTAAAACGGCCGCTAAGGGAATGGTGTCATCCATAATGGATAAAGGATTCTTTGGTTTCCTGACTGGCTACGGCATAAGTCCTTTCCAAATTTGGGTTTTTATAGTTTGTCTCTACGTAACTTCCTGTTTCTTCATCATACACTGCTGTCCGCTGCCAAATAGTCCTATGACCTCGGTTAACTTACCTGACCTTCTCCCTAGGTTGTGGCGGCGGTTTAAGGGTAGGTCTTACCGTGGTAAAGATAATCCCGTGTTTGAGGCCCTGGAGATGGAGCCACCTGTGCGAGTCCCTACGCCTACGCAACCTCGACCGCCCACGATAATCGTAACAGCAGATACCCCCAGAAATTTGTATCCGCGGTTAAGCCAAATCTATGAGAATCAGTATCTGTCGCCAAGAACGGTTCATCTTAGTGACACAAATGATTACGTAACCAGTTCAACTTTCGTACGATTTCCTCAGCCCCTGCCACCGGAATTGGATTTGTCAGAGTATTTGCCCCGGCAGGCCATAGCTCTCCCTGCTCCGAGACCAACCAGCGTTATTAGTCTAACTAATGGTGCTGGAACCGTGAAGATAGTCATGGAGGTAGGAGGCTTAACGGTTTCCGCCTTGGCAGACACCGGCGCGCACGCAACTCTAATAGATAGAGAAGTTTTTCAGCAAATCAGTAAGACTAATGACTTTAGGTTGGAACCTTCAGATATTTTGGCAACCTCAGTTACCGGTCATGCTCTTAAGGTTATCGGAAAGGCCCATATTCCGCTGACCATTCAGTCAATCACCATTACCCATCCAGTGTATATAGTACAGGATTTTAGCTATCAGTGCATTCTAGGTATAGACTTTCTGCGAAGATTCGGTATGATTGGCTTTGACTTCGACAAAGAGCTCCTACATCTAGGGCAAGAGAAGGTTCTCTTTCGACCTATGGAAAACTCGGTGTTGGCTAGCCTGAGAAAGGTTATCACCACAGTTAGCCTGTTGGAGACAGTAAAGATTCCTGCTCGAAGTGAGGTAGTTATCTTAGCTAAAGGAACAGGGTCTGGTATTGCGTTATTTGAGCCTGCCCAAAAGCTATCCGCTAAGTATGGTTTATGTGCGGCGCGCGCTTTGGTTACATCTACTAAAGAGACGGTACCAGTCAGAGTTATGAATGCAAATTTCGCACCTCTTGTTCTGTATAAGAATACAACATTGGGAAGTTTGGAGGCACCCGCAACAATAGTTGAGTCGCCGATAACTGTTACGAAATTCCACAGGGAAGTGTTGTCTATCCCACCGGCGGAAAGGGTTTCTTTCCAAACTCTACCAACGCAGAAACTTCCAAATTCGTTGCAAGAACTGAATATTGAAAACGTTGATCTAACAAGTGAACAGATAGCTAAACTAATTTCGTTACTCACAGTTTATGCGGATATTTTTGTAGAGAGCGGTGGTCAAACAGGGCGCGCTGAAGATTTTGAGCATCGAATTTTCACGGGGGATGCTCCCCCAATCAAACAGCTTCCGTACCGAATACCTATAGCGCAAAGAGGTGTAGTTGAAGAGCAAATTAAAGATATGCTTGACCAGGGCATAATAAGACCCTCGAAAAGTCCGTGGTCCTCTCCTGTTGTTCTTGTAAAGAAAAAGGATGGTTCATGGCGTTTTTGTGTCGACTTTCGAAAACTCAATGCCATCACGAAAAAGGATGTTTTTCCTTTGCCAAATATCACTGAAATTTTAGATACGCTCTCGAGTTCTCAGTATTTTTCGTCGCTTGACTTAGCTCAAGGGTACTGGCAAATTCCAATTAGAAAAGAGGACCGAGAAAAGACTGCATTTGTCACATACGGTGGACTTTTCGAGTTTAATGTTATGCCTTTTGGTCTCTGCAACGCGCCAGCCACTTTTCAGCGCCTAATGGAAGTTACTTTAGCTGGTTTAAATTGGTCAATATGCCTGGTGTATATTGACGATTTAATCATTTTTTCAGCCACTTTTGACACACATCTGAACTATTTACAGCAAGTGTTTGATAGACTGCGCACAGCGGGACTCAAAATTAAAACAAAGAAATGCCAATTTCTGAAAGCTGAAATTGTTTTTCTGGGCCACGTTGTGTCAAAACACGGTGTCTCGCCCGACCCGGGCAAAGTTGAAAAATTAGTGACTGTAGCGGCACCGCGAAACGTCGACGAGTTGCGATGTTTCCTAGGCCTAGCATCGTACTATCGCCGCTTTGTGCCAAAATTTGCAGAAATTGCGAGCCCGCTCAATCAGCTGCTGAAAAAGTCTAAGAAATATGAATGGACTGAAGCTTGCGAATTGGCGTTCGAAGATCTCAAAAATCGACTGATTACGCCACCAGTCCTGAGCTATCCTAATTTTGCGCGTCCATTCATTCTAAAAACTGACGCTTCATTGCAAGGTTTAGGTGCCGTACTGGCGCAAGAATACGACGATGGCGAAAGAGTAGTGGCATATGCCAGCAGAGGTCTCAGAAGCAGCGAGAAAAACTATAGCATTGTAGAACTTGAAAGTTTGGCAGTAGTTTGGGGTATTAAGTACTTTCGAACTTATTTAGCAGGGCGACATTTTACTGTTATCACTGATCATGCACCGTTACGATGGCTTATCAAATATGGTAAGCACCCAGAAGGCAGATTGGCACGATGGGCACTAATGCTGCAAAGTTATGATTTCGACGTGCAATATAAACCGGGACGTACTAACGCCGTGGCTGACTTTTTGTCACGAGCACCAGGTTTCTCGATAGCTAATTTAGACACATTTTGCTTTCAAGTTGACACGGAACAAGCTGCTGACCCAGAAATCGGACCTTTACTGCAATATTTTAAAGACGGTTCGTTACCTCAGGATGAAAACCTAGGTAGAAAAATAATTAAGCAGTCCCCTCGTTACATGTTCATGAACGGGTTGTTGTATCATCTGTATCCTCGACAGGGGAAACGGGAACAAACACTGTATCAACAAATTGTGGTTCCCATGTCGCTGAGGGAAACAATTTTGAAAGAATATCATGATAGTCCGTTTGGGGCTCATCAAAATTTTGACAGAACTTATATGAAAATTTTGCCAAAGTACTATTGGGATGGTATGTATGGAGACATAAAGAAATGGTGTGATGAATGTGAATCTTGTGGAGGCAGAAAATCTGGCAAACTAGTAAGAGCGCCTATGGTGCCCATTCCAGTGGAAGGGCCTATGGATCGCATGGCAGTAGATATTTTGGGTCCATTGCCCATGACCCAGTCCGGAAACAAATATATTGTTGTTTTCATGGACTACTTGACAAAATGGGCTGAAGCATTTGCCATGTCAGATTCAAAAGCAGAAACAATCGCTAAGCTTTTTGTAGAACAGATAGTTTGTCGTTTTGGCGCTCCGTCAATTCTTTTGTCAGACCAAGGAACACAATTTACGTCAAATTTAATGCAGGAAGTTTGCCAGATTCTCCGCACGGACCGCACATTCACTACACCATACCATCCACAAACGGATGGGTTAGTTGAACGATTTAACAGTACAATTCTTAAAATGTTAAGTATGTATGTTAACGTGAAACAGGCTGACTGGGATTCGTATATTCCCTATGTTTTGTTTGCATACAGGGCAAGTAAACAGGAGTCCACGCAGATGTCACCGTGCTCGCTAATGTATGGTAGAGAGCCTAATTTACCTGTCGATGTTACACTAAATTTACCCAGATATCATTTTGATTTGGAAACTTTCAAAGTTTATCTGCTTACTCGAATTCGAGAAGCCTGGGACATAGCTAAAGAAAATTTAGAAGTAGCTCAGCAAAAACAGAGTTACTGGTATAACAAGAAACGTTTTGACCCAGAATTTGAAATTGGGGATCAAGTTTGGGTGCATAATCCCGCCGTAGGGAAAGGCCGCACTACAAAATTGGCTCATCTGTGGCACGGACCGTTTACTATCATTGGTATGCGGTACCCCACCGTGACTGTCGAACCCAGTCGCGGGCGTAATCGAAAACAGCAAACTGTTCATTTAAACCGACTCAAAAGATATAAAGGAACAGCTGTTCCTAGGTTAGTAGCTCAGCCTCAAGAATTGGACATGGTTGATGAAATAGATGAGGACGAGCCGGCCTCAGACTCCAATGAAAATAGTGAAGATATTGTTGAATTGCCTGGACCTTTGGACCAGGGCACCCCTAACTTTTCAAATCAAGAAGTTCGCCCACCCACACCGTTGGTAGAGGATACAGATGAAGTTAATGACAGTTCAGAGCAACCCACAGAACCTATCGTTACTGCAGAAGATGGTCAAACAATGTCAGAATCCGTAGCTACTGGAGTAGAACCAGAACCTGCAGAAAATGCACAGCCGTACCCACTTCGCTCCCGCATAGACCCGTTCCGTTACTGGAAGGATTATGAAGGTCAGGAAATTTAATACATTTCGTATACCGAAGTAGGTTGATAAGCAGAATATTACGTACGTATATATAGATATAGGTTAAGAGTAGGCAATAACATATAGGATGTATGAGAAAAGAAGTAGGGCCCTTGTAGTATTCTCTAAGCTTATAAGTTCTCTCCTGTCTATTTAGGCATCAGACCAGCTACCCCTGATTTCGTCTCACTGGTATCTTTCATTAGCAGTTGGAAGCTAGTTCGTCTAACTTGTTCCTGACCAATCAGTTGATGTCCGTAATGTTCAATAGTAAAGAAATTCGTTATATTGAGCCCGAATATGGCGTCTGGAATCTGCATCTTCGCTCAAATACGTATCGTCTAATAACGGAAGAAGGTGATGTGTGGACCGACAGGAAACCACCCACAGTTCAAGATTGGAGTACTAATCTGTTAACAGTTTCAGGAATAGGAAGTTTTGGATTTCCGGGTCATCCTGCTAGTTATGGATATTATTGTTCGGAATCGTTAATCCATTTGGTTCGGTCGATTGCGAATGAGTCCCGTCGAATGTCGGTCACGATGAGAGCTTTGTTGTTAAGGGAAGGTTGTTCCGAAACTCTGCTAGACGGCCTTAGAATTTTGCATGCCCAGACACCTGAGATTCCTGCCCTACCGATTCTGATACATCCGCCTCACTATGGAGATCTTTGTTTGTTCATTTGTCGGCAAGGCCGTATGTCAGAAGGGATGATGCGTATGATCTTTCGACAAATGGCCGGAGTTGTAGCCTATGCGCACGGCGCTAATCTGCACTTACGAGATATCAGAGCAAAGTATTGGTTTTTCATTGACCCAGAACAAACCCAAGTCCGCCTAGGTAATTTGCAGAATATTCAGGTTTGTCCAGACGATGATGACCTTACCTATTCCTACCCCATAATACCAAACTATGCTGCACCGGAAATGATGAATAATGCAGGATTGTTCCATGGTAAATCATGTGACGTATGGAGCCTGGGAGTAGTCCTCTTTGGAATGATTACAGGGCATTACCCTCTTCAGCTTAGAGACGCTGATCAGTATTTGCAACGAGTTCAGTTCTTGAGATCTACAAGAGGATGGGGACCTATAAGCCCGGGATTGCGGTCGCTGGTAACCAGAATTTTCTGTCGGAACCCTGCCAGTAGGATCAAGGCCTACGAAATTCTGTTACACCCATGGTGTAATCATAATCTCCCTCGTGCCACAGAGCCCAAGAATAATCCTCCCCCCAGAGGGTGTGGGGCGCAAACTGTACTTGTGTCTAATCGATGCAAGATGCGGAAAAAATTACTTCCCTTGTAGTTGGGAGGTTAGCAAAAGTTTTTAAAGGGAGATATCAAAAATGTTAGCCGTAAAATTGCTTAGTTTCTAGAGTTCCCTTTCCTTTCCTCCGTTCCTTTCCCATTATAGTATTCTTTTCCAAGAAAGAAAATTTTCCCTACTTTCGAAAATATCATAGGACAAATATAACCTTGGTATATTTCTGTTTCAGTATAGTATAATTACCTATCTATATCTCCATACATTATGGCCTCGGACATGTTGAAACTGATACCAGGATTACCCTTTCCAACTAAGAAAATACTCGGAGTGTACGGTTTTAAAAACAGAACGTCTGACGAAGCTAAAGTGGTGCCGCCGCCTGGACATCCAGCTTGGGCTTCAGCCATCTCTAGACTCTCGAAGCGGTCACCAAACGCGCCCATTTTGATATGGACCTTGTCACAGCACCAACGTCATTTCCGTCACATCTTAGATAAAGCGATCAACAAAGGATGGTGCGCCATCGACACTGAAGGCCTTGATGCAGATGTGACCACACACGGCTCTAACCATCTGAACGTTCTCCAGCTAGCCTTTTCAACAAAGAATGAGGACACTTATGTCTATTGCCTCGGTTATATGACGGGCTTCATTCCATCCAAGTTTCCCGAAGATTTAAAGGTGTTCCTCCAAAAACCTCCCTGTGCCTTCATAGCAAATGGTACGCCGTGCGATGCCCAGAGGTTCCAGGACACCTATGGATTTACGTTCACTTTCAGAATAGACTTGACGACTCTCTTTAAGAAAGCCGGATTTGCAGAAGAATATTCCATCAGCAGGAAGCCTAATGAAGGAATTAAACTCACACTCATGAGCATGGCATTGCTGGGTATACCGGATCCTAAGGATGAGGACATCCAGCGACGTGGCCTTGATCTTCTGCCTACGGACGAGCAAATTGCTTATGCCATTGAGGATGTGCATCACCATCTTCGAATCGCCGAGATTTGCCTGCAACGCCTGAGCAAAGGCAAAACGCCAGCTGAACTGGATGCGATACTAAAGGATCATGAAGAAAGGAAAACACAGACGACTCTCCCCATCGGATCTCAGGCACGAAAGGATCGTAGGAACCGGAAACGCCGAACTTGGGAGGATAGTGACGAAGAAGACGAATGCGATTATCAGCAAGAAGAACTGATTCCGATAAAAAGAATGCCGTCAGACTTTACTCCGCTGCGCCAATCAAGAAAAATCACAAGATGCGATGTTGTACATCATCCTTCCACTTCACGTTCTCAAACGTATTTGAGGCCCCTGGGACCTGTCAGGGAATGTCGGTTTCCTGTCGTGCCTGCCCGTCAGCTTTTAGCATACAGCCAGAAACTATTCCCGGCCAGCAAACCTTACGCCGCCATAACTCTGCAGCAAACGGCGCTGTTCCGTGATTTCCACGAATATTTCCTAACTCGGAGACCAAAGCGCGGCAGAGAGCCACTGGAAAGGGTGATCAACTTCTATATCGGCCGTCACGGATCATCAGCTATCGCCCATTTGGAAACGCAAAGGCTGCCGCAGAATCCCCGGCAGTGGGAAGCGACATTATCGCTGGGTCAAGTTCCTGTATCGGCACTGGGACGAACCAAGGAAGCAGCCATTCGAGCAGTGGTTCAGAAGTTCCAGCAGCTAGCAAATCCGAACTTGGGTCCTCGGATCCCCATGCAGCCACCTCGACGACGAGGACGAAACGCTAGACAAGAATGGCTGAATTTGATCCACGCCGAAGATCGCCGATATACTCCTATTCTGGGTTCCCCAGCGAAGTTCGCTGCGGCTCCGCGATTGGAAATTCAAACCCCACATGAGAAGCGACAACCTGGCCTGGTCTGTTTTGGAGGGCATCAGAGCCCTCTAAGTAACTTTTACGAAGCCACTTTTGTGATAGATTGGAAGTCCTACACTCGTGTGGAGCAACACTACCAGTACAAGAAGGCCGATTATTTTGGGGCTACTGGTTTGGCCAAGCAAATTTTGAGAGCAGACAAACCAGCCCGCCAAAAAGCGTTGGGAAGTATGACCCGGTACGACAAGGTGGTCTGGCATCGTGTCGCCAAGTACTTTATGTATGAAGCTCTGTACGCAAAATTCTCTCAGAATCTGGCCCTTGGACGTTACCTACTCGAAACGGGAGATGTTTACCTAGCTGAAACAAGACTTGATGATCCTTACTGGGGAACCGGCTCCGCCATCAATGATGAAGTCGTCGGCACCGGAGAAAACTGGTTGGGCAAACTACTGATGATCCTCCGCTCGCATCTGCGAGGCGACCTCTAAGTAAGAAAATTTTACTACAAGATCATAGGGGTTAAAAAGAATAGGTTCAGATAAATAAAATTGCATTTGCTTTAGGCATTTGATCCCGGCTACCCCGTTCTATTCATCAGAACTACGTAGTCGTCGCCACTACAACCCTTATGGTCAATGGCAGGTGATGCGACGGCCCAGGAGAAGTTTGTCAGTACAAGGTTACCCAGAAGAATTCCCGGAACTTATTGCCCCTAGACGCCGAGCTAATAGTGGAAGTCGTCGACGCAGTGTCGACAGTCAGGATTCCCTAGAAACAACTCCACCTGAAGCCCCACCATCTCTGTATTGTGACTATTACAGTTCAATTGATATTCGAGATAAAATTATGTATATCCCTTGGGTTTACGGTCTTGACGCGAGTCAGGAACCAAAACGGACACCGAAATTTCTTTCTACGCCAAATTTGCATGCTACCCTGCAAAGCTGTCATGCAGGCACAGTAACTGTACTTTTCGAAAACCCTGAAGTTTTCACACGAGACGAGTCTAATTCAAGTTACTCTTCAGATTTTCCTAGTCTCGACTCTCTACCTTCGTTATCCCCGGTCCCCGAATATTTGCAAAACGGTCATATAGAATGGGATGATACGGAAGCATTCTATGCGTTGCTAGATGCTGAACTAGCCCAATCTTCGGAAACATCCAGTAATAGTTTACCTGAACTGGTAGATGATAACTCCAGTTCCACCAGTAGTATATAGTCCTGAACCTACTCGTAATCCTATGCTAATCAGATATATCGATGCATCACAGTGGTCTTTACCCGGGTTTTTCTTAAAGAAAGAGTACAGTAAATTCGAACCAGGATTGGCGTATAGACGTCGTGCTTGCAGTATGACCTGCATAAAATCTTTGTTTTAAAAGTTTAAAACCCAGCAGTAATTTTAGAGATAGTTAAAATTTGTAGATGCTTAGATCTTTAGCTAAAAATTTATATTGTTTAAAATTTTAGGAATCCCTTGCTCGGACTGAATTTTGGTTCTTCGTCGGAAATGAATTACGGCACATATTTTTATGGTCCATTCGAAGTGCTCAGATTGAATTCATACATGACAGCGCACTACCAAGCGGTATATCACAGACTCATTTCTGTTGCATCGAATGCTGGTCATTTTGAGTCATCTGACACTAACTTGAAATTATTAGCACACCCAACTTTTTGGTACGACAATGAAGGAGAATTTTGTTCGACTTTTGAAAGTATTCGATCAGCAAAAACGATGAAAATTGTACGGACCCCAAGTCTGTATGATGAAATTCTAATTAATGGTAAATTA
>JASAND010018665.1:0-24324 GCA_030248195.1 Trissonchulus latispiculum
TATATATATATATATATATATATATATATATATATATATATATATATATATATATATATATATATAAACCCTCATCAAACAGTTGAAACTCAACTGGACAAGTAGCATCAACGCATCTGGATAATCCGTGGGTAGGGCGATCGCACTGCAGAACCCGGCTTAACGTCGGTCGTTCTTTTCACCAAAATAGGTTATTCTGGGTTTTTGGCTACATGTTTTAGCAAAAAGCAGGAAAAACAATGATTTTCACCGCTCAATTCACCTACAGAATCAGCATACGTCTGGCTGGCCTGCAGCTTACTTACATGCAGCTTGTATTTGTGTGTTAAAACTTATCAAACGTATTGCTATTTTTGTATGTTGTTTCATATGTATAACCCATTATTTGGAATATTTGGATCTTGACAAATTGATTATTGAGGCAGAAAGTTGTATTAATAAAGAAATAATTGCATAGCTACTTTAATGCGGTCTGATTGGGTCTACGCACGTCAGAACTCACAGACTTGGCCATTGCTCATGTACTGCTGGGAGCAAAAGCAAGTCAAGAAAGTTAACAAGGTTGAAAGAGTTCACAGGTTCGTCTGTTCCTACCTTTTTGTTCGCAAATTGTCTCTTTTCAGGAGGTGTTGTTCTATTAATTTGGACAGTGTCAGTTCAAAAATGTTCAGACAGTGCTCAGACGCATCCCTGGGGAGATTCTAATCATCTGTTCAGACAGTTTCTTGGCACTGCAGGAACCTTTAAAGTTTTTTCAGCATCTGGCTGGTTTTCAACCGAAGATTTTAGAATTCGGGAGCGTTGTGCGAATTTTGACAGACTAAAATAAGATTACAATGCTAACAAATGTGAATACGACGCACTCCGAAAAAATTTAGATAAATAGGTATAAATAGATGTTAAGTCCCAAGGTGTCCATATTATCAAACTTTGGTGCTGCCGTCATTAGGGGGTAATTTTAGCTACCACAGCTTCTAACCTACGGACTTTTTCCTTCTTTCCTATCTGAGTGCTCGCCCTCTCCCTCCGACTGAATGCCCTGCAGTCGCGAGCGACTGTAGTTGCCTTGGGGGTGACTGAAATAACCGCACGGCAGTCTGGTTTGGGGTCCATGATTTCTGTCCATTGTCTTCGCTTCTCCGCCTCTTGTCCGTATTTTAGAAACGGTCTGCGGAGAGCAGCATTTTTCGATTCTCGCATGAGAGTCACAATAATGCTGGGCCACTTACAAAAAAAACTTTGGTGCTGGTATTTCATAGCATGAATGGATTAATTAAACTGATTTATATATTCTGCAGTCACGTCTACACTTTAAATTAACCCAGTTTGAGGGTGTGAGAGTAGGTAGCATCTCTGTGCTCTTTTATACTATAATTAAAGCTGGAACAAATTACCAATCGTCGACAGCTTGAGTGAGCATAGTTGTACAAATTTAACAACATTAGAACTCATTGCGTCTGTTCTAATAATTAGCTCTATATTTATTGCACAGAAGTTTCAATGAAGCCAAGCTTGAAGTACGAAGTTTGAACTCAAGCTTGGAGTTTGTGTCTTCCCTTGAGTTACACCGTTTAAATTTGAACTATTTTGTCTACTTTTGATAGCATTCCTCAATTATGCATTTTAGCTGGATTCGTAATTTCTTCAGCAACTGTTTCCGTTTCATTTAACAAAAACTTGAAGTGTAACAAAGGGCAAGCGGGTTCTAAATAAATCATTTCAATATTCTTTTAGCAATATTTCATTTTGGTGGGTTGGCCGATCTATCATTTTAATGACTTATTTTTACTTAGCAGTTTCGTTTCAAGTTAGTTTTTACAGAAATCAAGCAGCACCGCTGACAGAAAATTAACAGAATGCTTTGAAAATGACGAATATTAACAGCCGCTTTAATTATCGTGCTGCTTGCAGTATTTAATCAGTTTGTAATTTCTGAAAAATTTTCCAATGCCATCATAGATAGGTGCGAGTGTCAGGGAGCCCTGTTCGAGTCCTTGGCTCTTTCGCACTCATATATAATACTGCAATTGCTGCATGCAACTGCTGCATGCAACTTCTGCATGCAACTTCTGCAAATGCTGCTGCAACTGGTTTCGTAAAAAAAATAAATGAATGAGTTATGCTGATCCAATTGGTTTGATTTTTAGCCTGGTTTAATGTTCACTCCTGTTTATCTGGGTGCCAAATTTTACTTTTTTATCTTCTGAATTTTAAAACCTTCTTGCCACCACTTATAAGTCAGGCTCGTAATGAAAAGTTACTCCAACCAGGCACCACAATGGTTATTTGCTGACATCCAGTTTGCTTTCTTGCTACAAAAACGCGCCCAAAATGCACCATGAGTTATTTTGCTGGACTCAATAGACTTTTATTTCAGTAAAATAAAATGCTCAACCAGTTCTAGCATTCTCTGCAACCAACCAGGAATATTATGTAAGCTTTTAAAGTTTATGTTTCTTTCACATGTTAGCCTCCAAACTAATTTCCGCTCAATCTCAGCTCTTTTCTTTTTCTCTAGTCTTCTATTTCTCTTTTTATCTCCCACTTAAACCGTCATTTCAATCTGAAATCCTCCACTACGACATCTGTCATTATTGCCACAATTTTCCCGTACTCAGAACTTTAACCATTTCTGTAGGCATGTGAAGCTTTAAGGACATAATTTAGCATGGAAATTGGAATCGGTCGGCTCCATAAGATTGAGAACTAAGTGCGGATCTCCCTAATGACGTCAGTTAGTTTTTATTGCTACAAATAATTTCTGTGTTTAAATAATCCAATCTGAACTAAGGAATAGAGGCCTAAAACTCCAGAAGAATTTAGCCTTATATAGGTTAAATCCGAAGGCGCATTTGTTTTTGAAACATTCTCATTTGGGCATCTAGCGTAAAGTTTCTAACAGAGATAAAAAGCCATGCTTATGCCCTTCACCTTTTTGGCTCAGTTCTGAATTCAGCTAAATAACAGGAAAGTATTTTTCAATTTTTCATTTGCCAAAATTTAAGCTTACTGGTAATTTATCTGAGATTTTCCCTGTGCCCTCATAATTTTTCTATATTTTGTAACCCCTAGCTCGGTCTTTGCAGATAAAACCAAAACAATAACACTAAAGGATGTTTCTAAATATTGATAATCTTCTTGCAAATTTAATAATGATTGCCAATTTAATAATAATTGCCAATTTGCGTTACTATTAACGTTAATTGAAGCTTATGGTACAAGCTCCCTAGAGAATTTGGCTTCAAGGTGCAAGCCCCCTCAAAGTATTCTTAGGACAAGCTCATCCAGGACTCGACCCTTACGTTAATGTATGGTTAAAGGTCAGCCTTATTTTGATTTTACAGAAGTTTATGAGTAGCCAAAAGCTACCTTCATTCCCTGCTGGGCGTCAAGCTAATTAGTTGAGCTATTGTTAGTGTTACAAAACTATATCAGCAACATTACGACTATGTACCTAGATTATAGAATTAATAAAAAAGTTGCTCCGGGTTGGGCGTTCTAATGTCTTTAATGCACTTAAGTCTTTTATCTCTACTTAGTTTAAAGCTTCCTGTAATCAGCTCTATGTATTTCCTAGGGGAAAACGATAATTAATTATTAGTCATATGATACTTTTCTAGTCTTTATTGCTTGTTTTAGTTGGACATGACCGACAACCAAGTTGTCGCTAATCCTTTGCACAACACATCTGTCAGTTCAGATCTGATGACTGTTGCTCAAAGTCCGGAATGGAAGCGACAGGCATATCTCATTACCATACCAGCAATGCTGGTACTATGCCTTGCTACAATAGCTGCAAACGGGTATGTCTTGGTGGCCATGAAATACATCAGAGGTCAAATGTCATCAACGCTGAAGTTGGCTATAAGCCTGGCTGCAGCCGATACCTGGACCTCCATAGTGGTTGGAACCAGTCTTTTGGTGAACAGTTTCATGCCTACAGTACTGGGACTGTTGGCTTCACCAAGGGTTGGTGCATGTAGTACTATGGCTTTTGAGGGTATTCGCCTGGGAGGGATGATTACGTCCATTTTCCATTTACTGGTATTCTCGATTAACCATTACCTTAATATTGCTTTTCCCTTCACCTATCAGTCGATTATGCGGCCCAATGTGGTTACGGGTTTGATTGCCCTGATGTGGCTGGGACCACCGGTCACCACGTTGACCATATTTTCCTCCTTTCCTGGTGAAGGATTTCAAAGCTGTTTCAGTGAACGGTTTGTGTATGACTTTTATAAGTCGTTCTATTTTCGCGCTGTAATTTTCTGTTTTGTTTGGATCCCCTTCGCTCTGATGGGACTAATGTACACTAAACTCTATATATCACTACGACAGATGGAACTACAGTCGATGTTAAGTCAAAGCAGATCACGCACAGCTACCGTACGTAAGAAACAACGAACAGTGCAAACGGCGATTCTGATTGTAGCTACTTTTGCCATAGGATGGATACCTTCAAGCATACTATTTCTGCTTGTATGCAATATAGGATGTCCTATTAAACTTTATTGGCTGTCTGGTGAGCAAATTTTTATAACCAGTACCGTTGGTAATGTTCTAATTCTCCTGAAAACTCTTGTAAATCCAATGATTTACGGTGCACGGATCCCGGAAGTTGCAAACGCCATTGCTCGAATGAAGGGTAGCTGTGTGCGCTGGTGCTGTGGCGTTTCGGAAACTACAGGGACCAATGGATTCGGCTTCTCTCGGTCATCTAGACGTGGAGGAACTACAAAAATTGACAGGGGACTGGAGATAAATCTGCTTACCACAAGTAAAGACAATGTCACCAATGGAGCTACGTATTGTTAAGATTATTGTATTTGAAAGGCTGCAATTATCTAGGATATCATATCATCAACTGAGCATGTTTCAGCTGTGGAATGTATTTAAATTTTCTAAAACGAATGGTCTTTTGAGCCATTGTTTGGCGTTCTTAATTTTTATTACTTTGTATAGTTGCAGCTGTTTATTTTGCAATTTTCTTTACAAACTTCAGTTCTTAACGTTTTTGTACAAGGTACAAAGTCAAAATGTTGTCAGTGTTCTGTCACACAGTGGCAATACTTTTTGCACTATACGAGAATAAACAAATGCTATAATTCCATACTATTCTGAATAATTAGAAATTACGTTTACGATTGTGTATCACTCGGTACTTTTGCCATAGAATTCTGTCCCACTCGGTACAGAGTCCCAGTCACTTTCCAGTTTTAAAGCAACCCATTCGGAACTTTTGAGTTCCACTAGGTACTTTTGAGTTTCACTCGGTACTTTGGAATCTCACTCGGTACTTTATTGTTTCTTTCGGTAGCAAAAGGAGACTAAATTTAATGTCACAATTTCCAGAATTTGTAATAAAATGAATTGTTCAGTCACTGCAGCAGTTAGGGATCTTTTGCGCTTTCACCCCAGCCCTAAATTTTGATGTTTTTACTAATAACTTTAAAATTTAGTATGGTTGCATACCAGACATGTGCAGGAGGGGAAGTTCTGGGGGAGGGGTGACGATTTTCCGGATTTTTCCATTTTTTTGCCCAAAAACCGGAAAAATCCGGATTCTGGGGATCCGGATTCTGGGTGAGGGACCCCTGGGGGGGGGGGTGAGGTACAGGTCTTCCCTCCTCCCTCCCCCTCAAGCGCATGTATGGTGCATAGTAGAAGCTGATACATTCAAAAATTCAAAAAATTTGTAATTCTAAAATGTTTACCAAGAAGCCAAAGGGAACGAAAACATTTTTGAAAAAACTTTTGAGTTTTGAATTTGATTTCCTTATAATCCTCAATTTTGAGTGTTAAATCGCAGTTCATATCTACGAACTTAAATAATTCAGAAAAATTAAACTTTACATACTTTACAGTGAAAGTAAAATTACCGAGTGAGACTAGTACCGAGTGGGGCACAAAAGTACCGAGTAATACATAAGAGTACCGAACGGGACTCCAAAGTACCGAGCGAGATAGCAGTACCGAGTGGGATGGGACTACTTGAGAAAAACTAGAAAAGTACCGAGTGGGACTCGTACCTAGTGAGATTCTGCCGCGTTTACAGCCAGTGCTGGATAAACAAAATGGCAAATCAAACAAAAACATTAAATAATTAACATTAAAGAAATAGCTTCCTCACAGGAGAGACTGTGTGAGTGGAGTACAGTCGATGCAGTTAGTCTTGTATCTTAGGAGAACTAAAACTTCATGCAGATCGCGTCTCTATTTTCAAAACAATGGGCACTTTTGGATGCGTATAAACTGTTGCGTATGCGTAGTGATATATAAAAGATTTCTATTTCTTTCAGAGTTATAGCAAGATTTCTGGGTAGACCCATGGGAAGCGGGTCTTATTTATCCCGATTACCCCCGCCCCACCACTCAAAATCCGTAAAACTTGACCAAATCAGCTAGAATTGGATATTGATTGGTGTGTCGCTAAGGTCAAATGCCGCAAAATTTTCGATTTCGCGAAATTAGACTATTTTCGATTTCTAAGGGCAAACCGTAAATTTTTGTCTTCTATTTTACTGAAAAGCTGTGTATGGGGGTTTTCGGGGTCGTTGTACACGAATCCTAAGTCTGTTTTTTCGATTCAGCTTTTCGTTAGCTCAGTATAAGCTAACATCTTAAGCTGAAATCTTAAGCTGAGCTAACGAAAAGCTGAATCAAAAAACGAGCATCAGATTCTCATTCTACGACCCCTAAAACCCCTATATGCAACTTTTCAGCAAAACGGAAGACAAAAAATTAATTTGTCGGTTTCCCTTGATCCCCTTAGAAATCGAAAATATCGAATTCGCGATATTTGAACTCAGCATAGTCGAATACGTAC
Source organism: Trissonchulus latispiculum (assembly GCA_030248195.1). NCBI lineage: Eukaryota > Metazoa > Nematoda > Enoplea > Enoplida > Ironidae > Trissonchulus > Trissonchulus latispiculum. The sequence goes on from JASAND010018665.1 coordinate 6,827, forward strand.
CCATATCAGATTTTAGCTAATTTCGTCAACTATTAGGGATTTTGAGTTGTAGGGTGGGGGGTAATCGAGGCAAGACCCAGGAAACCTGATCCTGTAACTAGATCTGATCCTGCACACGAGTGATAAACACATAAAATCAGATCACTGAGATCATTGATCATCAGATCATCAGATCAGTGAATGAACAATGATGATGGATTGTTGCAGATTTGTATTTTAGAATTAACAAGTGTTCATAATAACTAAGATTGTGACAAGACATGACTGACCCTCACAACTGAGTTCCCAGCACATAAGTTCACGGTCGCAGCTCTATGTTTTTACGTGTTTAAGCTTGCAAGCAGTGCATAAATTGTGCCTGCTTGGAGCTACAAAACGCAAGCGCAGCGGGCAGAAATGTTTGGAATAAAGGTACCCAGTTGTGTGGGGGAGGTCAGCCGTTATTGTGCACATGATGTCTACCAGCTGATATGCTAATCACACTCTTAGTTATTATGTACTCTTGGTATTAAATAACACTGTAGCGATATGGTGATAATCAATCAATTTTATTAGGACTTATTTGTTGGGATTGCTGAATGCAGAGATACTCGAAAATAGCAACTATTTAGTCAGATTGTCTGTGCGGAAGGATAAACACTCTGCTTCAATCAAACAGAATCTGCGGTGTATTCAAGGGAGCTGGGTTTCGCGCTGAGTGGTATCCCTCAAGTTAAGACAGGCGGCAGAATAGCAGAAGATGAGGGACTTTTGTGCTATTTTAGCTGTGCTGTTGTCGATCTGCTTCTCACGTTTCACATCTAGCTGATTTTATAAATACTCAATTTTCGAGGTGCAAGCAAGCTACATATCTCAAGCTACAAATTTCAAGTCACCTCGAGTGACGGTTATCTTTCGTTATTTTATTTGTGATATTTTTGGTAAATTTGAAGTTTTCATCTCGCCCAGAGGCGAGATTCTTGTGATCGAATTTGTCTCCTTTTGAACTGTTTTGGTAGTTCCCTGAAAACGTGCCCTATGCTCATCATAGGCCTCATACGTGGCTGTTTTTGCTTCTGGTGGTGCAGTGGCACAGATTTTCTCAGAAATATTTTACATCACTGAATCTTTTTGCTGAACTTTTACATATTTATTGTTATTCCAATAAGGCAGGATTATTTCAATTTTAAATAAAAATTTGGTGAACAATACATTTGTTTTCTTTCAGGAACACTTTTCATCTAGTGCCCCATTTGGTTGAATAAAAGATCTTGATTCAACTGTCTTTGCAGAATATGCAAATTAGTTTCTGCTGAGGCTGCATTAGTGAGCATAGATCAGTGATCAAGATCACTGGAATTTTCAAATCCTTTTATTTGCAAATGTCGCAATGCGGTAAGAAAAGTGGAAGGTCGATTGAGTTCCGAGTGCAAATAATTGCGTGGATCTCTGGCTTTGTGTGTAATTGCTCTTGAAGGGAGTAAAGAATTGTGCAAAAAAACGGACGGCCGCTGGTTAATTCCTCTTCATTCAAACTCGCGTTCAGGACTTGTCTATTGTGTGCTGTGACTACCATAGAACCTATGCATTTCTGTTGCAACAATGGGGCATTTCTACTGTTGTCCATAATGGGGCACAGATGCTTCTTATAATGTGTCATGTATGAATCTCTTCAATATCAAGAATATAACAGAAATATTGTTAACTTAAGTTTTGAACTACTATATCGCAGTTCAACTACTGTTAAGTACATATAGCGTTGTTTAAGAATAGTTGGTCAGACAGAACATCTGGCGCACTGCGATGCCTACTGTCGGGAAGTTAGACTCATTTGACCCAGACACAGAAGTCTGGGACTCCTACATCGAAAGAACTGCTGCCTACTTCGCAGCAAATGAGATTGTCGACGATGATCGTAAAAAGGTGATCTTAATTAGCTGCATGGGATCCCAGACCTATCAGCTGCTTCGGAATATGCTGTCCCCAGCAAAACCTTCCGAATCGCCATATCAGACTATTATAGATGCTTTGACCAAACACTTTCAACCTCGCCCTTTGGTGATTTCAGAGACTTTCAAATTTCACCAGCGATAACAGCATGCAGGCGAATCCATGTCCGCTTATCTATCGGATTTGCGTCGTCTCGCTGAACGTTGTGAGTTCGGACAGTTTCTAGACAGAGCCCTTTCGTGACAGATTTGTGTGTGGCTTAGCTAAAAACTAATACAACAGCGTCTTCTGGCGGAACAAGATTTAACTCTAGAGCGTGCTTTTGGACTAGCCCAAGCTCTGTATTCCGCCGAAATTGGGTCAAGTAGCTTCACTCAACCTAAAAAAGGATCGGTAGCTGTGATCAGAAAAAGTCAGCTCAAAGACAAGTCAAAGTCGATGAAATGTTACAGATGTAATGCACCAGGCCATAATTCAGACAAATGCAACACCAGAAACTTGGAAACACCAGAAAGAAAGTTAAAATCTTTGGTTAGCTCACATCCGAAGTGTGTTGTGATTTCCTGGATCGTCTGGGAGGGTCCCAATATGATTGGAGAGGTTAATACCTCCCCACACCCTTGAGGAACTCCAGGACGGCCCGGGGCTCGTCCGAAAAGACCGAGATGCTGGGGTTGGGGCCAAGGTGCCGGGTGCGCATTGTCGTATGGGCCGGACAATGGATAAAAAGATAAAGGATATCTTCTTCCGGGTGTCCACAGTTAGGACAGGCCGGGGAAGCAGAGATACCGATGCGGAGTCGGTACTGGGCCAGTAGATTGCAGTGTCCATTGGCTCTCAATTGTGCCAACAGAACACGCTCCTTTCTGGTCATTATTGCTTCCGCTGCGGTGGCCGCTTTGGACCGGCCATTGTAGATTCCCATCTGGTCGTAGGTTTTCTGGTTTTCCAACGACTCGTTCCGGTAGTGTCGCTTGATAGTTGATTTAGCCGTTGAGTAGTCGACAGGCACATCTGCCTGTGGCAGCGTCGAAGCCAATTTTGTCGTCGCGTTCGCGTCGAAGTCATCGGCCAACTCATTTCCGTTGATTCCTATGTGCGACGGCACCCACTGAAATGTGAAATGGATGCTCCGTTTCGTCCAGCTGATGCAGGACTTTCCAGATTTCTGAAATTAGTTTGCTTCCGTCTCCTCGCAGGTGGCCGGATTGCAGCTTCGTGATCAGAGATTTGGAGTCAGAGCAGATTCTGATCTCTGACCATTCGGGTTTCCGGTTGGTTTTGATCCATCCGAGGCCTTCTAAGACGGCAAAGGTTTCCGCCCTAAAACTAGAGCAACAGCTTCCGGAGGCTGTTAGGATCCGGTGGACTTCTGTACCACCAGGCGTCATGATGACTGCAGCAGAGCCTCCATTTTTGGTCCCTTCACTGGCCGATCCGTCAGTCCAAATGACAATTTGCGGTTCCGGCAGAGCCGCCAGGGTGGCCGTGGTGGACGCAACCAGTTGGTTTGAGTTCTTTCCTGACCCGTTGAGGAGGTTTGCATTCAGCGTAACAGACGGAGTTGACCATGGTGGAAGGGTTGGTAGTTCCAGGGGCTCTCGGTTCGGATCAGCAAGGCCACAGCTTTCACTTATCTGTGACCCGAGGCGTCTCCAGGAAGGTTGGGATTTTAGTCTCTGCTCCACTGAGACTTCGACATCCGAAGACTGAGACTACACTCCACTAAGACTGACACATCCGAAGTCACTGTCAATGATCAGAAAGCTACTGTGCCATTGCTTGTAGTGTGTGGTAACGGACCTTCACTACTGGGGAAGAACTGGCTTCGACACTTCAAATTAGACTGGAATTTCCTACAAAGAGCAGCTTCCTGCAACTTCACGAAACAAAGCAGCCCCCTGCAACAACTCCTAGACAAATACCAAGGCCTTTTCAAGAATGAATTAGGAAAAATCCAGGGAATCAAGGCAGACTTAAAGTTAAAGGATGACGCAATACCAAAGTTTTTCAAGGCAAGACCTGTTCCTTTTGCTCTTAAAGCTAAGATTGATCAAGATTTGGACAGACTGACACAACTTGGGGTAATTCAAAAGGTTGACACTTCCGACTGGGCTGCCCCTATCGTCCCAGTGTTGAAGCCCTCTGGCGAGGTGCGAATCTGTGGGGACTTGAGACTCACAATAAATCCACAACTGACAGTTGATTAGTATCCGTTTCCACGCACCGAGGAGATCTTCGCTGTATTAAAATGTGGGCAGTTCTTTTCCAATCTTGATTTAAGAGACGTTTACTTACAGATGGAGTTGACCGAACAGTCGAAACAAATTGTTGTTGTAAACACCCACCGAGGACTGTATAGTATACTATCAGTATACAAGATTACCGTTTGGCGTTAGTTCAGCTCCTGCCATCTACCAACGGACCATGGAGCAAATCTTGCAAGGTCTCTCAGAAGTTGCCTGTTACCTAGATGACATTGTGGTCACAGGTAAAGATTTAAGAAGTCATCTGCAAAACACTTGTCAAACGTATTTGAAAGACTACAGAAATACGGATTGCGCTTACGGCAGAACAAGTGCAAGTTTCTGCAACAGGAAATTGAATATTTGGGCCATCGGATCAATGTAGATGGAATCAAAGGCTTCAAACAAAAAGATAGAACCTATAATCAAAATGAATCCTCCAAAAGATATCAAAGAACTTCGCTGTTTTTTGGGCTGCGTTCAATATTATGCAAAGTTCATCAAAGATATGGCTACACTGGTGGAACCGCTTTACAAGCTGCTCCGCAAAGATGAACCATGGAACTGGACTTCACAACATGATGGAATTTTTGAGAAATTAGAGTCCAACCTCACCTCTCTGACAACTCTAACTCACTCTGACGAACGGTTACCTCTTTGTCGTGCATGCGACGCTTCTGCAGTTGATTTAGGAGCCGCCTTGTCACATCTCTATGAAGATGGCTCTGAAAAACCAATTGCATTTGCCTCCAAGACATTGTTGGCGAGTGAGAAAAACTATTCCCAAATAGAAAAAGAAGGATTGGCAATCGTTTTTGGAATCAAGAAGTCCCATCAGTACTGTTTGGCCGACCCTTTCAGTTGATCACAGACCATAAACCACTGACTACCCTTTTTGGTAATAACAAAGGAGTTTCTTCTATTGGTGCAGCAAGAATTCAGAGATGGGCCTTGTTCTTCATGGGTTGTACCTTCACAATTGTTTACCGGCGTTCTGAGGAACACTCCAATGTCGATTGCCTCTCAAGATTTCCTGTCCAAGACGAAGCAGACAAGGAACTGTCGCAAGTGTCAACAATTGTGGTGAAATTATTGCAAGAAAGTGAACTACCGATTACATTTAAAACCATAGCTGAGATTACAAGTTCTGATCCGACACTAAATCAAGTCAGTGATTATGTCGCAAATGGTTGGCCATTAAAAGAGTCACAACTAAAAGACGAATGCTTGCCATGCTTTCGTTTCAAACACAACTTAACTTTGGCTAATGGATGCCTACTGAATGGCATTTGAGTGGTTATTCCTCTGACACTTCGCCATCAGCTCCTGAATGAGTTACACAGTGCTCATACTGGAAGGAACAAGTTTAAAGCACTTGCCAGGAGCTACATGTGGTGGCCAAAGATTGATCAAGACATAGAAACGTTTGTGAACTCGTGTTCACGATGCCAGACGCAAAGATCTAATCCTCCTTTAGAGCCCCTTTTTCGCTGGGGGGATCCTGGCAAAGCTTGGTGTCGTCTGCATCTCGACTTTGCAGGACCATTTTTTGGGAAGAAATGGTTGATACTTGTCGACAGCCATACAAAGTGGCCTGAAGTAGTTCCTATGGAATCAACTTCGGCAGATGCTACAGTTTCTGCCCTAATCCCGATTTTTGCTCGGTTCGGCCTTCCTGAACAATTGGTTACTGAGAATGGTCCCCCATTCCACTCCAAAAGTTTCCAGGACCATATGGTCCGATGCGGGATTGTGCACATTTGCAGCGCACCGTATCACCCCAAGACGAACGGTGCTGCTGAACGATTTGTACAAACGTTCAAGCGAGCATTCCAGAAAATGGCCGGAGGGAGTCACCGTACGCATAAACTCTCAAACTTTTGCTGGCCTACAGATCGACCCCAACTGCCGGGATAAATAAGTCTCCGGCGCAGCTGATGTTCGGCCGCAATTTACGTACCCGTCTCTCCTTGGTTAAACCACAACAGGAAAAGAAGTCGGCTCCCCGCCATCAGTCAAGCGGTCCTTCGGCGTGGGTCAGAAGGTTTGGGTGAAAAACTACTCGACCAAGAAACCTACGTGGACGACCGGGACTATTTTCCGGCGCACTGGCCCCCATTCCTACGAGCTAAACGTTGGTGGTCAAATCTGGCGAAGACATGTCAATCAAATCCTGGGGCCTAACTCGTCCTCCGGCATTCCGGGGAACAATCCGTCTTGTTTAGTTGTCCCACAACAACGGCAGAATGAAGCTACTTATTTGCCTAGGCATGAACCGCCAGGTATCCCTGCACCACGAGTTCCACCACCAGCTCTTCGTCGTTCAAGCAGGATCCGCCAGCGCCCTTTGGAATTCGTTTCCGGGCGCGACAGGAACACATTTGTTCGCTTTTAAGATGCTGTCAGCTAGAAGGGGGAAAAGATGTCATGTATGAAGCTCTTCAATATCAAGAATATAACAGAAATATTGTTAACTTAAGTTTTGAACTACTATATCGCAGTTCAACTACTGTTAAGAACATATAGCGTTGTTCAAAAATAGTTGGTCAGACAGAACATAATGATACACAGATACGGTGCAAACACACAACACAACAAGTTTTTGCTTACTTTACCTCTCACAACTTACAACTTTTTAAAATTTGATTTCTAATTTTGGACAACTTCAATTTCAGCTGCGAGATAATGGCCCTTTTAGGGGCCTACTTGTAAGTAAATACGTTTGGTCTCAGTGTCTAGTATAGACAATTTTTCACAGCTCGTTTATGCAAGATCCCAATTTTTGAGTACTTGATGCCTCAAATTGAAACTCGATCAGTTTTTTAAAGAGACCTTCTCAGAAGTCTTGTTGAAGCGTAGTAGGTATTTGTGAAATTGTGGCAAAATTTTGAAAGCCCAAAAAGTTAGGATTAAGATGTGCAAAGAGGACAAGAGACGAGACGAGAGGACGTGGTTTTTAAGATATCCGTTGCCAGGGACGGGAGTGGCTAATAAAACTGTTCAATGATATTCGAAGACGATCAGAGTTGTATCAGAGTTGTCTGGCGATGGCCAAAAGCCCAGTACCCATAGCCGAACCAGGCTTCTTGGTATAAATTCTCCGGTGATATGCTAGCCATTAGCTGATCGCTATCCTCTAGTATATTACTGTCCTAGGAAACGAATGCTGGCTGATATTTGTAATGAAGTTGCTTTGATCTGAATTAAAGTTTGATTTCCTTTTGTTCTTTGTTCAACCTAGTTGGTTAGGGCTTGGTAGCAACTTGATCCTTTACACGGAGGGTCGGCGCGTCTGCTGGGATTAGCAAACTTAGACACAGGATTCCCAAAAGGTGATTTGTCCAAAATTGGGTATCCTTGTAGCCAACCCGGATGGGGTCTTAGTTGTGAGTTCGTTTAGAAATGGGGACGTGATTCGCTGAATATCAATAGAGACAAGCGGGGTCGATGCTTGCCTGTCCTTCTTCGAAACTTAGTAGTATCGGTTCACAACAGTAAGTTCCAATACTTATCTTGATAAACTGATCAAGATAATGGATTAGGGAATTCTTCTGGGCTCTTTCGATGATCAGGAATTGGGATCGCTAACTCGAGATCCTTCGCTTACTTGTGCAGGGAAATAGGTTGGTCCTGATCCTGCGACGTTGTTCAATGCTAGTGCCCTAGGGTAAACGCTTTCTGAGGCACACTTAAATTTGTTAAGAATTAATATAATTCTCAACAATTACAATGATTATATGATAGAATAATAATAAACAATGCTAACGATAATATCAATTATAGGGTGAGACAATCTACTGGGTATAGATTTAGAGATACAAAATACAAGTTACAAAGTTGCCAGAGTTGCCAGTTCTGAGATAAGTTTTTTGATTACTTTTTAGTTGAGGGACAAGACTTTAGATTATGACTCGTTACCGTTACTTCTTCTTCTTCTTTCTCTACACTATTGCTCTCGTCTATTATACTCTACTGCTAAACTCTGTGCTTTCCCTATATGCTTGTGTTCGTGCGGTCTATCTCTTGATCAGTCCTTTAGAACAAGGACAACAACAATAATAATTAATGATAATAATAATAATAATAGTAATAATAATGATAATTAACAGATACGCGCAAATTCCGGTCCTTGGGTGAGCCCAAGAATGCTGTTCCAATCTCCTTTAGCGGAGCACACAGCGCACTGTTCCCGGATGCTATTCGGAGAATCTGAGGGTCTAACGAAAGGGTCGATCTGGTTGGGGGATGCCTGGTGCGGTTATATAAACTTCAACAATTAATTAATTTATTTTATTAAATTATCTTCTTTCTAATCTTCCTATCTTCGTTCCAGAATATAGAATAGTTAGGCCAAAAGGGTGGGGATAACAATCCCCTCGGTAAGAATGACGAAAAGCAGGGTAAAACTCATCTTTTAGATGAAAGAATAAGAATCAAATTTATAATGATCAAAAAGACAAGGGTCTAGTTTTCTTCTCTAGGTTTTAGGTCCCGTATTCAATTCCGGTGCTTTTCACAATCCGTCTCTGCCTTAATAGTTCCACAAAAGTTCGATCCGATTATCAATGTACCTTCACTAACTGATTCTGATCCAATTCACTGTCCACTACAAATGTCCTTCTCTGGACTGACTACCAATAATATGACCAAGAATTAAGTACCAAAAATCTTCGAATACCAACTACCTGGACTTGATTCCGACAGGATCGATGTGACTTCCGCACACGAATCAAATGGGTTAAAACCCATTAGTACAAGTTATAGGTGCGGGATTCGAACCCAGCAACCATTACTCACTTTCTGACTTTCTGAGATCAAAGCCGAACTTGCGAAATTTAAACTAGTCATTATGATTGAATTTCCTGACAATTTTGATACAGGATTGAAAGATTCGAACAATACATTAATGTTCTGGAGGTATTTTAGCGAATATTGCTGCTTTTTAGGCAATTTCCTGCAATTCCATGCAGGAAATTGCAATAACAATGTAATTTCACTTAGTACATTCCGTTTCTGCACTATTCCAAGTTGGAACACCAGGATAAACGTAGATCCGTAATTTGTAACGGCTTGACACTAACTAGATAACTTGTGGTTGTTCTTATACTCGTATAATACAATCACGTAAATTTTATAACAACATCAAGACATTTGGGGCCTTTTTCTGGCCCCAGAGTTCAGGGCAGTAACAACTCCCCGTTAACAAAGTATCACATAACTTGAAACTAAAAATAGTAAAAGGTTAAAAGATTGGTTTGATTAGAAGATGGTTCGTTTTACCCCATATTTCGTACGTAATTATTTGTTATCTTCGCTATTTCAGATGTACGACAAATTATTATATTACATTACACAGGATTATTAATTTTCTGATGTCTATTGTTGCCATTTGCGAGTGATTGTTACAACTAGGATTCATACTGAATGTGAGAACTCGTACGGTTGATTTTTCAACCGTACTAAACCTGAATTTGTTAATTCTGTCTTCAAATATGGTGCAAATGTGAAACAGCACCTAATTACGGTTATAGTCATTATTGCAGGTTAAACACGAACTGGACTTGACTGAACAGGCTAGAAATGGCAATAACGACCTTTACCTGTTTTGGGAAAAAACAACAGTACATTTAGCTATAGAACCACAAATGATACTAACCTTACGTAATATTTCTATACTTCCTTCGAGTGGGGGGGGGGTCCGCAACTGTACTAATTGTAATTCCTATTATTTCAGGAGTATTGTTAATTACTACATATTAATACATGAAACTACGAATTTTCCAATGTTTGCTATTGCCATCAATAAACAAATGCTGTGCATCAGATTCATACATATAATGTCAAGCTTTTGCGGCTGATTTTATACTTTTAGAGACCACCATGTGATCTAATTATACCAAATTCAGTTTTGAATACCGGCATAATCATGAAGCAAAACTCGAACCCAGTTAAGATCATTATCACAACTGAACTTGAACAGAATCTGAAAATGACAATAACGACATATTTGTTGTTTCGGAATTAAAAGGCGACACATAATACTAGATATTACGACGTTAATACTATTCTTACGTAAGGTTGCTGTGATTTTAACATTGAAATCATGAGAACTGCAAATTTTCCATAGGAAACTCATGAATTTAGCACAAATTGACCGTTTTAGAGATTCCTTCATGCGATTCGTCCGCACCCTTAACAAAGCGTGACTTACGCGGACGAATCGGGGATGTCTCGAGACCGGCTAAACAGAACCTAATACGGGGTCCCCATGACCCCAGATCCTCATTGCTTGTACCTCATTTGCATATTTGGCATTTGGGAACTTAACTAAGTCTACCCCCAAAATCACATGCTTATACGAAACTAATTGCACTTATTTGCCTCAACCATGTAATGTCATACTTCCTACGTACTACCTAAGTTTTGGTATGAGTTTTGTGCTTCGCGCACACATGTACCATTCGCGCATAATCACACAAACTTAGTCCTAATCGCTGGTATTATTCTACTGTTCATGCTTTAACACGCACACACACGCAAACACGCCTATTTATTAAGTTATTTAACTAGAACTATTGAAGTAACATTATACCATAAGCTAAACTATTTTACCTTTGATCATTTGGACACATTTATACCATATTTAAAACTTATCCAACGAATATTTACATAATATTTATATTACGCTTAGACTAGCATGCGCTCATACGAGATTCAGATCATCCAATCACACAAATACCGATTATGTCCTATTCCTGCCTAATATCTGGGTTTCATTCATATCGGCAGAGCTCACTACCTTCATCAAACATAGGAAGTTTTCGCGAGTTACCACACACGATCAGGATCACAGGAATACCATTACACACATATGATCACATAATTTCTTAGCTAATTAATACTTAACTATTTCTACTTATCAACATGATTACAACTGCAAATACAGCTAAACCTAACAACATAATTTCTTAGCAACAAATTTAAATACACCCTAACAATGTTAACTATCAAATTTTAGAGATTTTTGTGAAAACTTTGGTGCGAGTTTTAAACGTTTTAAAACTCAACTTTTAGCGCAGAAGTATGAGAAGTTTGCAGTATTTTGGAAAAGTATTTTTTGGGAATTTTATGAAAGCCATGTGAGTAATGATTGCCAAGCAATCATTACTACCAAAACTACTATAACACATTATTAATGCTAATACATACAAGAAGGGCAGGGAAGCCGGTCATTCCCTTTTGAATCTCCTCAATAATTAATTAAAATAAAACAGCTCATGGCTTTTAGGATTTGAGTCAAACATCCTAGATTTTTAAAGACCTATTACTTTTTTGGAACCGACCTAAAGCTGAAATAATAATACAGAACAATAAAAATTTCTGGATTAAATGCGCCTTGATCAACAATATGGCCGGCTACTCCTATTTGCCGGCTGTCGGGGAAACGGAATTCAGAACTAGCTCAGTATCTTTCAGGGCCATACTTTTGGAGACCCACTAACTCACTCATAAGAGGTGGGATCCCTACTCATTTCTTCCCAAGAAACTACAAAATACATCATTATTTTCTAGGCTCTGAGGCCCTAATAAAAAAGCTACTATTCAAAGGTTGTGGCTTGACCGAAAACTAAAATAAAAATGTGAAATGAAAATAAGGAAGTTAGGCAAATCTCAAGACCCCCATCGCACAGGAGGAGTTTACATGAGCTGGCTTCTAGGAGAAACCATAAAAGTAAAAGGTGAAATAATAAATAAGGGACAAAACTCAAGACCTCTATCGAACAGGAGGGGTTTCCATGAGCTGTCCCACAACAAGAAATCATAAAATAAAATGTAAAAAATAAACTAAAACTGGCCTTGGGCCCACTCATGCTAGACAACTAAAAATTAGCCAGAAGGCCTCGCATCAAAAAGGGAAAAGTTCTGCTCGTAGGCTCAAAAAGGTACATAAAAAAGCTTGGCCGGAAGGCCCATATAATACAGAAAAAATTGGCCGAAATACCCAAAAATACATGTGTAAAAATTGGCTCGAAGACCCACAATAATAAAAAATATGGCCAAAAAGGTGGCCTTTCATTCCTAGAATTAGTTCCTCAATTCAGAATTTGGCCGGGCATACAAAACCCAATTGGCTCTCAGTTTGTGTGTCAACTCTCAGCCGGTTATTTCTCAATTTCTTTTCTAGCCCGAGGGCTAGAAAGGTCCCTAATCTTTTTCCTAACCGGGGAAAGATGCGCTTAATCTCCGTGCCAAAACTCTGGCACACAGCGGAGACACATCAAAGAGGGGAGGGGAAAGCAACCTCCTAAGGTTGCTGCTCAAGCGAACACTGAGGATTCGGAAAAGTTTTGGACCGAGCTGACAGCTCTCTGACAGCTCGGTGACAGGTCATTAAATCGGGTTGTAGCGGACTTTTCTTTTGTTTTTAAGACAAAGCTTCTAGAAAGTTCTAGAACTTTCTAGAAGCTTGTCACCCTTTGCACTTGGGGCGCAGCGGCGGGCTGAGCCAGCTGGCCATCGGGGGTCGAAATTAATGAGATTTTGAAAACCTCCCAACTGACCCATTTTTGATAAATTTTGGGTACTAAAACTCGGCGAAACTTTGGGAAATTTTTTTAACACATAAAGGTAACCAAAGGGGGAACTTCGTGAATTTTCATAACTTTGTCGAATTATTACAACTTATACACAATTTTCTATAAGTTAAAACTTATATCATAATAAACTACATGTTTTCCTACGTATATCTAGCTACTTAGTTTAATATTCATATTAATAATAAAGGAGATTAGCCCCCTCTAATTTGTATGACTTGGGCTGATGTTACTATTTTCCTTCTATTTCCTTGTTGGCCTTGTCCTCGGCCAAACGTTCAAGCGAGGACAACTGCTATGCCCTGGAAGAAAGAGGCCTAGCAGAATAGAAAGGAAAAAGAAAACAACACCTGACTGAGGTGTAGTCTAGGAGGTAGACAACCTCCTAGACAATAAAAAAGGAAAGGTTTGACTTAAGTCAAACCAAATAAAAGAACCTTTTTAGAACACTCCTTTTTAGAGTGATAAGATTACGAAACAGAAAGTAATCTTATAAAAACATTTTTGCTCGTAACTTTCTTATTTTTGAGAGTTAAAAAGTCGGGTTTGCATTTTTGGAATCAGGATCAAATTCTCTTTCATATGAGCCCAAGTCATGTTTCGGACCAAAATTACAAAATTTTACCAAATATAAAGTTAATATTACTAATTAACATTTATTAAACTTATTTAACTACGTACCTAGCTATTCAGTACCCAATATTGATGCATCTTCTAACAATTTGCTATTTTTCGATGATTTGCAGTATTAACACTCTTTATTGGCACTTAAATTCCAAGCTTTGAGAACATAAAAGACTTTTTATGTCCCTAATTACAGTTGGGAAACATTCCTACAATTGGTCCTTAGGCATCTCCAACCGGAAAGAAGGGGAATTGAGAGTCCTATCTCGGACTTGCTAAGAGTAACTACCCTTTTAACTGGGATTTGTAATCTTAGTGTTAGTAAGTTGATTAATACAATTAAAGGCCGTTAAGACTTCCGTTAACTATTAAAACTGGTTTCAATCAAATCCTAAAGGTACCTCAAAGTGCAAAGGGTGGCAAGCTTCTAGAAAGTTCTAGAACTTTCTAGAAGCTTTGTCTTAAAAACAAAAGAAAAGTCCGCTACAACCCGATTTAGTGACCTGTCACCGAGCTGTCAGAGAGCTGTCAGCTCGGTCCAAAACTTTTCCGAATCTTCAGTGTTAGGAGGTTGCTTATGTCGCTGTGAGGAGGTTGCTTTCCCTCCCTCTTTGATGCGTCTCCGCTGTGTGCCAGAGTTTTGGCGCGGAGATTTAAGCGCATCTTTCCCCGGTTAGGAAAAAGATTAGGGACTTTTCTAACCTTCGGGCTAGAAAAGAAAGTGAGAAAAACCAACGAACACACACACAACTGAGAGCCAATTGGTTTTGTCTGCCCTGCCAAATTCTGAATTGAGGAACTAATTCTAGGAATAAAGGCCGCCTTTTTGGCCACATTTTTTATTATTGTGGGGTCTTCGAGCCAATTTTTGCACATGTATTTTTGGGTATTTCTTCCAAGTTTTTCTATATTATAGGCCTTCCGGCTAAGCTTTTTTATGTACCTTATTGAGCCTACGAGCAGAACTTTTCCCTTCTTGATGCGTGGCCTTCTGGCTAATTTTTAGTTGTCTAGCATGAGTGGGCCCAAGGCCAGTTTTAGTATTTTTTATTTTTTACATTTTTTATTTCTTGTTGTGGGACAGCTCATGGAAACCCCTCCTGTTCGATGGAGGTCTTGAGTTTTGTCCCTTATTTATTATTTCACCTTTTACTTCTATGGTTTCTCCTAGAAGCCAGCTCATGTAAACTCATCCTGTGCGATGGGGGTCTTGAGATTTGCCTAACTTCCTTATTTTCATTTCACATTTTTTTTTTAGTTTTCGGTCCAAGCTACAACCTTTGAATAGTAGCTTTTTTAGTAGGGCCTCAGAGCCTAGAAAATAATGATGTACTTTGTAGTTTCTTGGGAAGAAACCAGTAGGGATCCCACTTTCAATGAGTGAGTTAGTGGGTCTCCAAAAGTATGGCCCTGAAAGATACTGAGCTAGTTCAAAATCCGTTTCTTCCGACAGCCGGCAACTAGGAGTTGCCGGCCATATTGTTGATGAGGCGCATTTAATCCAGAAATTTTTATTGTTCTGTATCATGTCGTTTATTTCAGCTTTAGGTCGGTTCCAAAAAGTAATAGGTCTTTAAAAATCTAGGATGTTTGACTCAAATCCTAAAAGCCATGAGCTGTTTTATTTTAATTAATTATTGACGAGTTTCAAAAGGGAATGATCGGCTTCCCTGCCCTTCTTGTATGTATTAAGATTAATAATGTGTTATAGTAGTTTTGGTAGTCCAATGTTGCTTGATTACTCACATGGCTTTCATAAAATTCCCAAAAAAGACTTTTCAAAATACTGCAAACTTCTCAAACTTCTGCGCTAAAAGTCGAGTTTTAAAACGTTTAAAAACTCGCACCAAAGTCATGGATTGATGGCGCCTTGCCTGCGAGACGGATCTCCCCCTCCGGGACGTCGGGTTTGGATTTTTTGAAATCAGCGAAGAATTGCCTTTCTAATGAAACCTAGATATGTTTCCGACAAAATTTAGCAATTTAATTTAATTATTATAGAATAATCCCTAACTAGAATTCATATTGACGTTTTAAAACATTAACTAACAATGATTCTTGATAAATACGTACTTATTCAACTATTTAATACCTAATACCGCAACCATCTTCCAGCAACTGTCCTTTGAGGCCTATAAACTAGGCTCTTGAAAGGGTTTCTTCTGACATGCAAAAATGTTAAGATTCTGGCATCGCCTTAAGTTACTGATGACAAAATCAAGGAAGGCAAAAATAATTGCGGAAGTTTGGAATTCCTCCAGCACATCATTTGGCAACTTTGAGAAAAGTCATACCACTTTTCTCCAGATGTCCCACGGATAACTATCCACAATGATTGTTACTATTATTTGTTGTTTTTCTGGCTTGTCCAAACTTTAACTGCAGAAATGTAATTAAGCGGGTTTAATTCTTTACCTCGATCTAAGATTAACCGAACTCCTGAATCTGAGATGGAGTAATCCACTCTTCGGTTAAGATTTCGATCTTTTCATATCTTTATTTCTTTGATCTTTCCTAACTCGTCGTTAAATAATTCAATAAAGTAACTTTATATCCAACATAGAACTTAGTCCCGGATCAAAAACACCTCCATTTAAATCTTTTAAAGAGCCTTCATACATATCGCTAATTGAATCAATTGTATACACACAACAAATGTGGAACAGTCATTATTTAATTCAACTTGGAATGTTCGAGTATGACCGCAATCCGACTGAATTGATGAGTTCGATTCTGACCACAAGCACACTTTCAGCATCTAAAATACGTATCGGCTAAAAACAAGTCTTCAAAGGTTGACAGCAGTAGCTGAAGTGAACCTTTTGCAGCTTTCAGCTATTTCCAGTATGGTGAATTTCTTAATCCAAGTATAAAAGCTACGCATTGTATGGGGTAAAACGCAACTTCGAAAACTACCACTTTACTCTCTTTTACATAACTTGCCTTCGCCCCCACAAAACCTTTGACTTTTGGACATTAAAAAGCTTTGATGAATTCACTTTGGAGCTTTAAAGGCAACATTCAAGGTATACTAGACTTGAAGCTTCATGACGTTCTACCATCCTTTAACATTTCTGTAAAGCTACTGTAATTAACCCTATTTATATGCACAGGTTCTAACGTTTGACAGTGGGATGTGAATTAAGTGTCTGGCTGGACCCGGTGAAACCGGTGTGCAATGGAGCTTCAGCTGAACCAAACCCTAAATTCATCGACTGAGATCATTTATGTTGAAACTTGCGGGTCTACAACCTGTGATTCTATTCGCCTTACACTGATTGGTAGTCTATTCCTGTTAAACAGTGTTGGATTATGCTCAAGCGGTCTTCTGTTAACAGTGTTAAAGTCCACTAAAACTGTAGATGGAAACGTCCGATTGCTCCTACGTCATGCTACCGTAGCCATAACGTTACGTCAAAGCTATGGCGTGCTGAAGACAGGATTTTATCTGTTTGAACGAATTACAGACGTACGTTTGCTAGCCTTCACAGAAGAAGCTTGCTTTACGGTTGAATTGTTAACCAATATTCCTACGGTTGTGATTATCATTTGTTCCGTTACCCTGATTCTTGAACGCTGCTACTCAGTTTGCTCATTAGTTCAGACTGACAGCACTAATCCAAAGCTAAAGTGTGGTCTTGCCATTGTGTGGACATTGGTTACTGTAGGAGTTACAGGAGTCATTTGCACTTCATATCAGCACGTTCCGATCGTTCCCTTATATTGTAGTCTTCTAACCTTGGCCGGATTCGGACTCACACCAATTGTAGTTGGAGCTGTTGCTGTTTCTCTGGTAGCTGAGACTTCATGCACTTGGCTGACTTTATATCTTAGAAGATATTGTAATCACAAGCTAGCTCAATTTGCTATGAATAAAACGCAGCTAAATCTGAAAGGAAGAATCTTATTGAGGTATGTAAATAAATGATGTACTGTAGACAGTTTTCTTTGATGAATAATGTTAGCAAATGTTTCATGTGGGCTTACTCAAAATTGTATACATTGTCAAGTGATTTTGCGCGAAGGCTAAATTGTGACGTTATGATTAGTGGTCTTCAATAATCACTAGAATTGACTAAAAATTAGAGTTTAAAGACAAAATAAG